>CM037880.1:145638098-145698098 GCA_021292165.1 Shinisaurus crocodilurus | reverse complement strand
GATAAAAGATAATACTATGTTCATCAGGTATAAAATTGAACTACCACAGCCAGGTGAATAATAAAAGTATTAAATTGATTTTGGAGGCATTTCCTCGATGACATCCATATATAATGTCATAAGACTTGGAATAAGAAACTACAAGCTAGATATGGGAAATAATTATTTTTGCAAAAATGGGCAATATGTCTTATTGGCAAATTATCACCATATCTAGCTAATATTATTGTTACAGGTCAGCTTTCAAACATAGATGTTTTAAATACAAACATTTATTTCAAAGTATAAAAATGTGCTGCAGAAGTGGTAATTTTGTAAGGTGGTTTGATGTGAGGTTGTTGTGTTTCAGTTCCCAGCTATATTGAACTACCGTAACTGTAATTCTCAGCCACATCTTACTGTAATATTTATGTAACTAGTTCTGAGGAACAGCCATATGGACAAGTTGTTTAGCAGTAACATCCATAGCTTTGAACTGGTCTTAACTGAAGTGCTGAATTTGGGGAGTTTGTAACCTTTTTTGAAAATAAATCAAAGAACAGAATAGACAGTGAAATTGCATTGGATACCAGTGGTCAAAATGCTGGAGTTATAAATTCTTCCTATTTTGCACAGGTGGTCAACCCCAAAATTAATAAAAACATTAGTGATTTTGATACACGGCAAGTGATGTTAGTAGAGTTGAGCGCTTTTAAAACAAAAAGAAAGAAGGTTGAACACAAGCAATGTTAATTGGATTACAAACTAACTGGAGGGATAGGATTACATTACATGTCCCCCAGGAACAAGGGAGTAACATTTTTTTATCAAGATGTATGTGTGTGGGGTGTGTGTATATGTGTGTGTGAGATACAAAGAAACTAGATTGGCAGGTGTTTTTCTGTTCTTTCTAGCAGTACTTTTGTTAGAATTATTGAACAAGGATCTTCTTTAAGGGATATTGTTGGGCCTCATGATTGTATATAGGAGTTGTATCCAATGGTGTAATTCCTCTAGCAGGCGGAGCTCCCATTCACGGAAGGCACATCTGCACAATCTTTGCAGAGCCTTCCTTCTCCTCAGTCCCCATGCCACATGCCATTCAAGAGGGTCCTTGACCCCCTGTGTAGCATTTTTTTGGGGGGTGGAGGTGAGGGGCTCTGTGGCTGCTGGGGGAAGGAGGGAGTGTGGAAATCCACTTCCACAAAGTCCCTTCCCCTGGTGTGGCATTGGATGAATATTGCATTTTTTACATTTAATATTTGTTTTATATTGGTGTTACATTATATGGCTTATTGGATTATGAAAGGTACATATCTCTGTGATCCAGTAGTCCCTGACATTGCCATGTTATTATGTATTCCTCTCTCTTTGTTGTTACTATTTTGGATTCAACCAGAATTATACAATTGGCTCATTTCAGACATCACACCAAACCGTGGTTAAGGAATGTTAACTATGGTTTGACATGATATCTGCATTGACAAACTACCGTTTGTGATCTGTTGGCAAACCAAAATGAGAAATCATGGTTTGAAGTAGCATTACAAACCATGCCTTGTGCTAACTATGGCTTGACATAATGTCTTAAATTGACAAACCATAGCTATGGTCATTGCTCCTACTTCTAGGCCACTGTACCTAGAGAGTGGAATATTGAGAAGTTGGAGAAAGAAAGCAGACAAACAGCTCTAAACCATAGTTTGCATGATTGTTCAGAAACAAACATTAGTTGGGATTTAAAACTATTATTAGCAATAGTGCCAATAACAATATTTATTTATTTATTATATTTATACCCCGCCTTTTTTCCTGCAAGGAACCCAAGGCGGCTTACATAATCCTCCTCCTCTCCATGTTATCCTCACAACAACCCTGTGAGGTACGTTAGGCTGAGAGTCAGTGACTGGCCCAAAGTCACCCAGTGAGTTTCATGGCCGAGCGGGGACTAGAACCCAGATCTCCCGAGTCCCAGTCCAACACAATCACCACTACGCTACACTGGCTCCTTGATGCCTCAGTATGGCTCAGTATGATGCCTAAATGGAACCATTGACTTTGATTTGGAGGTATCAGAATAGAAATACAGAGGAAAAGTGCTGCAAACTGGGCAGGAGAAGTTTCTCAAGTTAAACATTTCATCCTTCTTTGGTTTCTCCTCCTCCTTTTCCCTGAAAACTTGCACCTAGTGAAAATTATAGTGCAAGAGGATCTGAACCAAGAACATTGGCCTTCAGAATATACAGAAGACTTTTCTTCTACACAAAAACTCATTACAAAATTCCAGTCTTTGAAAACTAAAAACGGACATCAATTATTTTGGCAAGCTGTAAAAGTCTTGAGGCGAAAGCAGCTGAAAGCAAGAAGCCTAAGAGTTATTAAGCCAGAAACAAGGAAAAATTCAAACCAATCAACAAACAGGGCCTATAACTTTTTATTTCAAGTACTCTTCTCACATTACAAGTATCTATATCAAACATATAGCCAGATCCTAGTCTGTTAGCTACCTTTGACTCGATTTGGATGAAAACTGGGATAAAAATAGAAAAACAAATGAATATGAATGAAATAAATTCTTGAATGCTGCAGTCCTATGAACACTTTCCTGGGAATATGCTTCATAGAACAGAGTGGGATTTACTTCTGAGTAAACTTGCATAGGATTGTGCTGTAACTATATGTAGGATCCCACCCTTATAGTATTTGTGTTTAAATAAGATTATTAGTGTCACATGTGTTCTCTTATTTTTGTGGTTTTATTATTGTTTCTTAAAATTGTTCTTCCTCCCCAAATCTTGGATTTGAAGCCAGGGTTATCCACGGGGCTGTAGGGCCCTGATGCTCTGTGCTACTGTCACTGTATATGCTGTGAAGGCAGTAAAAATGAGCACTAATCAATCTTTCAGAACCAAGCAATGAGCATTAGGAGGCCACTATCCTGTGACTAAACACACCCCTTTTATGGAGTGTTGGTGCTAATAAAGGACAGCTTATTACTGAGGCAGAGACCAAAGCTTGGGTGAGGTCAACCATGACTGGCAGTCATCAGTCATTCTTAATGATACTTTTTCCCGTGCTTTCTAAGGGATTCTGAGCAGAGTGCAAATCATTTGGGGTCATCCATAGTTCATGTACCCACAGATGGTAAAGGTTTTGAAAGACTTTGGTTTAAACTTGTACTTTAAAAAAGAAAAAAAAAAGAAATTATTTTTCAAGAAGACAACAAACAAATACCCTCCAATAGATTTCCCCTCCCCATGTAGATTGTTGTTTTTTCTTTCACTGTTAAAAGATGTTTTACACACTAGAGTTCTTTGTGCATTATAAAGAACTACATAAATTTATTTTTTATGACGTCTGTCTTCTTTAATTATTACCTTTGATGTCTATTGGTGACTAAAGAGAGCTTAACAGGATTTCTCTCCCTTCTTAAATTTCGCAAAGTGAAACCTAGCCAGTCCCTGACAGATGTCTGTTCCTCACCTTCAGGATTATTTTATAAATCCCTTTCTGATGAGCGGAAGTGTCAAATCAAGGACAGGTCATAAAGTAAAAGTATAAACCTTTTAAAGAGAGACCCTGATAATATATAAACATTCTGCAGTCTGTCTGAATTTTTTATGGTTTGAAAAATATATTTTGGTAAGAAGGTGAAAAAGTTTCAACCATAAGCTTGTGTGCATTTTTTAAAAAATGCATCATTTTCTCTTAATTCTTCCTATCAAGTATACCAAGTAAGTAGCGGTGCTATGGATAGGGAGTGTTGCTAATGAGGTTTTGTTTCTTATGTTCTTCTTTTAAAATTTGACAATTGTACTGTAAAGTGATGTTTTGGTTATGATTTTTACTGTGCTGTATTGTTGTTTTTTGCATTCATTTAATTAATTTGCACCCATTTGCTGGTCACCCATTGTAGTAAGGCAATGAAAGCAGTGTGAATTAGATAATAGCTTCCTTCCTTCCTTCCTTTCTTCCTTCCTTTCATTCAAGCAAGCTGACTTTTTCTTAGATTTTTACTTCTGATAAGTTGTTTATTTTTACTTGTAAAGGCTGAGGTAAGCTGAAATCAACACCTTCTAGTTTCTTCTGTCAGTTCTCTATCTTCACACATGGGAAAATGTGTTGTGTTGTGCATAAAATATACTGATGTTTGTCTTGTGTGCATGCTCTTTAAGCTTTGACTTGTAGCATCCCATGTCTCAGTTCTGAAGGAGGTTTAGACAACTTCTTTTCAGCATTTAGCTTTGTAAAACAAGCTGTATACGAAGCCCATGTGTGAAATGCACTACCTTATGAACATGTATGTATAGCACCTAGCATGTCGGAAGAGATGGGTGAAGTGTGTTATGTGTAAACAAACATTATTATAGAAAGCAGAATAAAAAAAGATCTCGTGTGAGTAAGTAGCTCAACCAATTAAAAATGCACATATCGACATATTTTTCTTCAAGATTATTTGTGCTATGGTTCACTTTTGGTATTTTGTATAATTGTTATTCTCTTCATTTTAAGCACATACTCTTTTTAAAGTTTGAGACCTGGTCATTTATGCCACATAGCTGCCCAGTGAGTGAGATGTTTTTGGTCATTCTGCAAGTAAACAGATTTCTGGGGTTGGTTAGAAAATATGTGCAGCTTTCATAAACAATCGAAAATGCAATCAAATAGCTCTGTACCTATGATAAGAAGTGGTCCTTGTTGAAGCTTTATTCAAGAAAGCACTTAAAGATGAGGGTGTTTATGTATTTAAATTTAAGAATATGCTTTAAGTGCTTTCCTGAATTTGGGCCAATGTGCCTGATGCTTCCTCCTGTTGAGACCAGATGTCATGAGAAACAAATCAGGCCTCATGGCCCTGATTCTTTTGCTCACTGCATGCGGCTCCTGCTTGTTAAGTATTTCTGTCTTATGTATACAGGTTAATAGAACAGCTTATCCTCTTGTGAATGATGGGCAAAGAAGAAAAATGGAATGCCTCTCCAATAAGGGTCTGGACATTTGTATGTAGCATTTATTCTCAGGTAAATTATTTTTACCTTAGGATACTGCCTTTTGTTCCCATATAAATAGAGTGGGTTGCATTTACCACTTAGTATAATCCCACAAAACTTTAGCTGCAGTTTAGGGATGAGTTTGCAACTGCCTAGAGATAAGCTTATTGGTTGATTAACCATGGATTAAAATATACTGGTCATGATCCAAAATTTTGCTGGCATTGAGGACACATGGAGCTCTATGCAACTGGGATTTCCCTGGTTTGTTGAATGTTTGGGAAAGTGCAGCACCCATGCTGGCACTATGTAAACTGAGGTTTTGCATTGGGGCTTACTGGTTTATGTAAAGCTCCACCTATATATCAAAGTATCTGAGTGTACTTGGAACCTCTGGATGTGATTGGATGTGATTCAAGCCCTCAGGTCCAGCTAAATCACAAGGGCATCTCTAGAGAAGCATCCTTCTTTGCTGCCCCAAAGCTTTTGAACTCCTTTCCAAACTTGAATCTAATCTACTCAAGAAATATTGCAAGGCATATTTGGACAATAGTTTTCTGGCCCACCATTAAGCTCTTAATTAAGAATGAGGGTTTTGTATATGTTTAATTTGCTGCCTGATTTTTATTTGAATACTATGGGTTGTATCCAGTGGTGTCACTCCATTAGAGCAAATCCTCTACTGCTTGCAGAAACCCTGTTTTCATCCTTGTGCAAATGTCAAATCCAGTACTTTGATTCTGCTCATACAAGCTGTTGCACAAGTGCTTTCACAACTCATTATGACTTTATTATGCTAGGTGTTGCTTACGCTAGTTGTTCCACTAGCACTTGCACAACCACTAGAGGATTTGGATTTCCACTAGCACTTGAACAACCACTAGAGGATCTTGGATTTCCACTAGCACTTGCACAATCACTAGAGCAATAATGCCATCTCTTACACTTCTTTTTTTGCTAGCATTACATTGAACACAACCCAACAATATAATGGGAAAGGGTAGAGTTATGTCTCCAGTCTTCTGCCTCATGCAGTCCATGCCATTTTTTTTTAAAGTTTCTGCCTGTGCTGTGTTTGGAGTGCTTTGAGGCCACAGTGACCATAGAAGGACCCATTAGGGAAGAGGAAGTGGCTTCATTTATTGCATGGGGCACCTCACTTGCTGCTCCTTGCCCATCTCTGCTGTCCTTGGGCCTGCGCTAGGATGCCAACTTTTCAACCAACCTCTGTAGTTCTTCCTTTAATCTGCTTGATGTGCTGATATTAGAAGGTGATAATGTTTACCTCCTGTCTGTGAAAATGCTGATTTTGGCAGCTCAAACTGCGGTTAAAAGACACAACAGCAGGCCACGCAATTTTTTTCTGGTCAGTTGGCAATCCAGCCATAACAGGCAGGAGGGAAAAAAACACCACTAGACAGCCTCATGCACTCCAGGTACATAGTGGATTTCTAGCTTTTATTATATGGCTTTATTGTATTTTTGTATTGTAACTCACATGATGGCCTAGGGATAGGCGGTGGTGCTGTCAGAGAAGGACTTTGGGCTAGAGTGCCAGGGCCCCACTCAGCAGAATGAGCAGGAGGGCCCCCAAACTCAGCAGGGTTTCCCCCCATTTTGAAATAAGTGAAATAATACCTGTTATCTTCTGAAGTGGGGCCCCCATAAGACCAAAGTTTAAAACTGCCTAACTGCACCAGGGGGGATACAATGGGTTACAAATACTAATAATATCTAAATCAATAAAGGCTTATAAGGGCTTATTCTTAAAAAAACCCAACCCTAACATATTTCATGGCAAGTGACTTACAAACAGTACATAGTTAGGGCTGAGAAATAAAAGGCTATTGCTGATTTGCATGCATATGCTAATTTACTTAAATGTGTGAAAGTTGAAAATTGCCAGTTGCTAAGCATTAGGACTAAGCTAAATGTTTGTGCAACAAAAAGTGAAGTTAGTCTAATGTAAAACTGGCCAAATGGATAAATCTACTGTTGAACCTTAATAGTGAGGGATATTTATACTGTGTGAGTAGACTTGCATACTTCACTTCAGCTGAAACTGGGTTTACATGTTACAGATGTATAAGAGCATGTGTGGGGAACGCACAATCGGTAAGATTTCTTCTGTGTAGGGAGATAGTGCAAGACCTGTGAATGACTTCTACTTCACATGCGATGAGTAGTCGGATCTTTATTGATACGGGCATTTTGTGCTAGGCCTGTGGGCAGTGAAGGGAAATTTAGCACCTTAACAGAAGAGAGCTTGTTATATTAACCTGCCTGCCTGCCAAGGATAGACAACAAACAGCAGTAGTTTCCTTCCAGGTGAGGTGTAAGCCTTTCAGAGATATTTAATGTGGTCTCTTAGATTCAGCTTACCTGCCCCACTATCTGTGGTTGATTTTCATGTTTTGTGGGTTTTTTTTTAATTGAAATCCTTTATTTTGTCTTTAGAGCCTGGTTGAAAAGGAATCATTTATTTTATGCAGCTTTGTGCTTTTCCTCTAAAGCTTGTATCTGCATGAATGTATTGCAGCCTGATGTGAGTTCATTCGATTAAATAAAATGCTTAAATTGTAATCCGTGCAAAATGATCATATTTGAAACACTTGATGTCTCTGTGAGAATGCATAATAGTGATCAGATTTAAATGATTTAACACAGTAGTGGTAGGGAGTGGAGGGGAGGGAAATACAGTTTCAACACATCTATGTATTTATATAGAAAATATTAAAACTAAGGTCAGATATGCTTCTCCCTCTCTCTCCCTTTTTTCTAAGCAGTCAAAAGATATACTGTATCCTCCGTGAAAGGGTGCTTTCAATCCAGTTATCCACTTTACCCAGTCTCAGATTCCAGAACCTTCTACACACCCTCATTGGTTAAACCACTAAGCCTTTGATTCCTTCCTGATTACACTATGCAAGACATCTATCAAACACTGTCTTATCTGTTTGTAAGGCAGCTCAGGCCTCAGATTTAAGTCATGGGTTTTGGCTACAAGTTGGAGTGTGATTAATAATTGACTAATGTAGCTTTTATTTATCACAGGCTAGCACATTTCACCATTACCGAGTTAACATAAATTAAGTGTAAGCTGTCGTTCAATCTGTTTTTCAACTCCCCCCATCCCAAATCCTAAGTCTATCTTTCACTTTTTTAGAAACAAAATCCTTACACAGAGCACAGTCTTAGTCAGTGCCAAAAAGTTGATTTCCTTTTCAGTGGAGTCGTATATCACTAGCCCTCCCAGCTGCAGTGTCAGCCTCTGACAGAATGACATGTGTCATTTATCAAAGGGGCCAGGCCGGGCCTTGGGAAACGCACATGACAAAGCCTGAGAGAGTTCATTTCGTAGTCCCCTCCTACCCTCTCTGAGCCTCTTGCCAGGAAAGCCTGTGATGTTTCTGTCTTCACAGCATTACTGTAAGTCCTTCAACCTTCACAAAATTAACCCTCACGACTACAGCCATCATCACTAACATGGGATCTTCCTTAGAGGGTTCTGAAGTCTAATTCGTTCTTTTTTGGAGGATACACAATTAACGATGGTATGTTGCTGTAAAGTTATGCTCCTTGATTTCGTCTCACCCTACCCTTAACAGCTTTATATTAATTTGTGCTGTACAAGAGCTAAAGTCCTAGGTTTTCTCATAGCAAGACAAGGCCTAAGATCTAACCATTAAAATATCAGGCTGCAATCCTAAATACACTTACTAGTGAGTATGCCCCATTGTTCATAGCAGGACTTACTTCTGAGTAAACAGGCATAGGATTGTGTTGTCACTGTGTTGAAAGGAGTCTGGTACTGTGCAATGCAGAATAGACGCCTGTGTGTTTGAATGTATTTTTGCTTGAATATTCTACCTGCTAAGCTTTCTGTTTGGTTATTTTGAACACAAGTGCCAAAATAGGCAAAAGACTATTTTCTTTTGTACCGAACTTAACATTTGAATCGTAAAACATCTTTACAAATGAGATGGCCTGCTTAGCTTTCAGTGCTCCTTGTAAAAAGTGCTTCGCTTAGAAAAGAAGTGAAAGCAAATCGAATAGTTTTTAAAATACCCCAAGGTGTCACTTACACTGAATTGTTTAATTTATTCATTGTGTTGTTCAGTCTCATAACAAGGCAATGCTTAAGGGCTTAACTGTAAAAATTATTTTCTCACAAATGTGGAGCATGCTGCCAAAACATAAACATAGTTTTTGCAAAAACAAAAGTTTTTCTTTCTGCCACATTTTCATTTTGTATAATAATGAGAAAAAAGTTATTGTTCATTCTCTCTCTCTCTCTTTCTCTCACACACACGTTTAAAAACTTTATGCACAGTTGCTATCAGTACAATTATTTACAGCATCAGATATCATTTAAAGATATAGCTAAGGGAGCTCTAGCCTCAGCCAGGAACTTTCTAGAAAGGAATCCTATAAATTAGCCATTGCTCAGGAGTGGCTGTTTTCTAGTCAGGGCTGGTCTTTCATTTGTCTACATAAGGCTAATTTATTTTTGCAGCCAGATGTGAGCTGACAGCCATCACTCAGAGTTTCCTTCCCCCACTGTTAGGAGGTCGGGAAAACAGTCACGTTTCCCATTTTACAGAATCCCCATCAACATTATTGAAGATGGATGTATCTTTAAAGCAAAGATTGATTGTGGATATCGGAGTTATGGTGTCATTTATCATGGTGAATATTATTTAGACTTGGATTGTACAAGGCTGTAACTTGAGACACAGCCAGGGGAGGGACAATCTGGAAACGAGGATCCATGAACTTTAATGGATGGATGCTTTTTCAAAGCTCCACTCACTATAGCATGATTTACTTTTCGTACAGAAAGGAAACAAGCATTTCAGTTTTAAAGGGCCAGCATGCCTTCTTGTCTCCTTTTGTGGGTCCTTCACAGAAACATCAAAGGCTTACAGCTGAAGCACAAATAGAGTGATTGAATATGAATTTTACATGTGTGCAATTAATCCTAGCTTAAATATATCATCATAAGAGACATTAAATGAGGTGCACTCAAGGCTTTTGTTTGCTTGGGCCCTTACTCACGTGACTGCTGAAGTGCTGAAGCATAGCTGTATTGTGCATGAGATATCATGATCTGAAATTCTGGTAGCATTAAATATAACACGATAACCAGTGTGTCATATTGTGAAAGCTTTCTATATCAAATCGAGTCTAAATCATACACTTGCGCACTGCCTGGAGTATCTTACTGATAGGAACAACTGATGAATCCCAGTTATTCAACCTGGCAATAAATGTTTGATACATAAAAATGGCGACCTGAACTGTTTTTTTAACCTTATCCTAATTATTGGGATTATTTGCATTATATAATATATAGTACATTCCTATTGGAATGTGTCCATATAGCAATCATGGAAGAAGACTTTCTGATAAAGGGCCAGATCTGACCCTTTGACTGGAATTGATAGCAGTTTGTGATATTATGTATACATTGACCCTTTAAAGTACTCATTCATCACTTTTCAGGTGCAGTTTGCAATTCCGTGTGTGAAAATTCTGTGTATGTACTTGTGGGTGAAAAGATGATGTCATTTTGCCTACAGTGTTGTTACCGATATTGTTGGTAGTGTTGTTATCAGCTTATTGTTCCAGAACTTCCATTACGATCATAACCATATAATTCAATACAGTCCTTTTCCATGTTATACTTTTCACCATAACTTTAATCTTTCTGTAAACGTTCTGCTGAATTATAAAATATAGGCAGTCTTGTGAAATACAGAATAGATGTATGGTGCAGACACAGATGAAGGGGTAAAACATGATTTTTGAAACTAAATGCATTCTAATCAGTCCCAAAGTAATCTTGATAGTCATCATCATCCGGCGATCACTCGTGACCGAGTAAGATTGTCTTCCAGGATAAAAGGAGGAAATTCTAAAGAAGATTGTGTAGACTCTAGCGATGGGTCCGTAAGTGACTGTGGAGGCCAATTCTAGATCCACACAGCTTCCCACAGTGAGGACACAGGTTACCAGATGGAAGATGGTCCTGTAAGGGAGATTTGTTTGACGTGCTTTTCGCTTAGCACGTTTCTCCCTTTCACCTTGCACTCGGGCTTCTTCAAAGTCCATGGAACCTTTGTGAAAGGCCAACCTCCATTTAGATCGTTCATGGGCCAGAGCTTCCCAGTTTTCGATGTTTATATTGCATTTTTTTAGATTAGCCCTATGAACATCTTTAAACCTCTTATATTGACCACCGATATTCCGCTTTCCATCCTTGAGTTGGGAATAAAATAACTGATTTGGGAATAAAATAACTGCTGTTGTTCGAATGCAGTCAGGCATTCGAACAACATGACCGGTCCACTGAAGTTGGCGTTGAAGGATCATTTTTTCAACGCTAGTAGTCTTTGCTTCTTCCAGTACACTGACATTTGTTCGCCTATCTTCCCAAGTAATTCGCAGGATTTTCCGGAGACAACGTTGATGAAATCTTTCAAGGAGGTGGAAGTGACGTTTATAGATAGTCCATGATTTGCAGGCATACAATAAAGTTGGTACTACAATGGCTTCATAAACCAGTGTTTTGGTCTTCTTACAAATATCCCGATCCTCGAACACTTTTTTGTGGTATATGCAAGCAGCCAGAGTAACTCGAGCATTTATAGCATCACACTAATCTTGATAGTGTGATGGTATGAACGCTCGGGTTACTCTGGCTGCTTGCATATACCACAAAAAAGGCCAATGTTGGGCACAGCACAAGGCTTTCCAGAACTGATTTTGAGCAGAGAAATCTTCAAGTTAGATAAAATAGAAGTGTATTTAGGGGGTAGATTAGCATTCCCAATCTGGTGCCCTCCAGATGTTTGGCATATTTGGCCATGATGGCTGGGACTGATGGGAGATGTAGGTCAAAACATCTGAAATGCAGCTGGTTGGGGAAGTCTGGGGTAGATTAAGTGTGTGTGGTTGACTTCATGATGCAACATAAACATTTCAGTTTCTACTGGTTTATTAGGCATTTATTAGTGAGTATTCTGTCTTAACTAAATTATGCTTGTACACTATGCTTGTTTTCTCTGGTGTGTTGCTGCTGAATTGGTTTTGTTTTATTCTTTACTGTTTTAATATGATTGATGTCTTTATATGTTCTGCTTTGCTCTGAGTGACCTTTTTAGGGCTGAAGATGTGGGATATAAATGATCTTATAAATAAAGAAACTACTGAGAGTTCCAATACTTTATGACACACATGCAGTAGTACACATTGGCATATCTCCTCATTTACCTAGTTTATTTATTTTTTTAAATCAATGCAATAGGAACCTTGGTATTAACTCCAAAGTTTTTGAGAGAGAGCGCACAAGAGCATATGAAACATGAATGAAGTTTTGTGCAAGCCGCTATTCTAAAATTGAAAACAGCAAGAAAAATAAAAACAATTATGAGAAATCTGTTTTATAATGCATATCTGTTCTGTTTGTAACAAACGAAGAAAATCCATTATCTGGAACAATAAGGGGAATTTCCTTTTCCAAATCTTGATTTACTTGCAGAAGTGTGATCTTGCATTTAGATATCTTTGGCAACTAATGTTCCTCTCTGGCATTCGACATTATAATTTCAGATGTACCAATCTATATTCTGAGCTGTTTATAGGCAACTCCACAATTCAGTTACAATGAAGGACATGCATGTATGCATGTAAGCTAATTTAGATCCATTCTCTGTTAGGAAACCTACTGACAGCCTGATCTACAACTCATTTAAGCCAAAATTCTTTGATTTTAGCCTATATGCTATCCAGTGTTAATACATTTTGGGAATAAACCCATTAGGTTTAGTATTCTCATAATCATGTCCACCCATGGCAACTACAGGAAATATCTGGTTGTGGCTTTGTGGTAGCATGCCGCCTAAAGTTGAATTCAGTACACGTTGACAAGTGCATACAATGAGCAT
Source organism: Shinisaurus crocodilurus (assembly GCA_021292165.1). NCBI lineage: Eukaryota > Metazoa > Chordata > Lepidosauria > Squamata > Shinisauridae > Shinisaurus > Shinisaurus crocodilurus. Next base: position 145,685,179 of record CM037880.1, on the reverse strand, counting down.
GGGTAAAATAGCCACTGGGTCATTTCATCGGCACCAGATGAAATAGTTGTGACACTAGGGCCACAGTCCCAAGTAAGTGTGTTTAGGATGCAGGCTGATCCGGATATATTTGCTTGGAAGTAAGTTCTGTAGAAGTCAAAGAGATTTCTAACTATATGTTTAGGATCAAAGTTGGTCCCATTTAGTGAGAATAAAATTGGCTTAAATTCTAATACTTTGGCTTAACTGGGCTTGTGGTTCAGGTTGTCAGCTCATTCTAAATCTATACAGCTGCCATAGCTTGCCGCACTTCCTTGTTAAGATAGTGATCCTTTATCCTGGTTATGGTTTTGTTTGTTTGTTTGTTGTTTTTAAATCTGATATAAATTTTATACACCTTGGAATGTATTATTGTTATAATGGTGCTTTGTACGTTATATGTTTGTATATTTGATACTGTTTTATTATTGGGAGCTGGTCGTTGACCGTAATAAATATATTCATTCATTCATTCAATCTATACAACTGCCAGAATTTGCATGAGGCTTTTTCTCCAGACCGAGAAACATGCAACATGTTTACAAACAGGAAGCAGTTTTTCAAATTCATATTTATCACGGCATCTGTAATGTCGACTAGGGGTCAAGTCATTACACTAAATTTATTGTAACTGTTATTAATGCATGTAGGCCTGTGCCACGGTTATGATATAAGACTGCTGTTTCCTGATTAAAAGCTGTTTTGTGATGCCGAGATGTAATACAGATTTTCTCTGCCTCGTGGTGACTGACAGCAGCTTCTGGTATTCTGCTTTTTTCTGACAGTGGAGTATATTAATATGGACACACCTTACAGCATAAGCTCTGAGCTTCAAGAAGTACAGAATGCAGAAAAGTGTCTAATTTCAGTGGGCACAACTAATTTCAGTGCTTCCATGAGGTAGCCAAGTTTATCACGGCATGTTACAGGATGCAGCAAATGTCATGAAAACCATTGTTTTTTTAAAAAAAAATTCCCTGAGTGTCTGAATGAGTTGATTTATGGTAGTTATCCATCTTAAGGGTCATCTATCAACTTTTAGTTGCAAGGCAATCAAACTAGCAGCTGTTTGCTTTGAATCAAGCTGAAAAGTTGTCAGTCATCACACACATGCAGGTATGACCTTAGTGGTTAAAAGCATTAGCTTGCATGCAAAATTAAAAGAAACAATGTCCTCCATTTCCTGCCTCCCCTCCCCATGTTTTGGCATACTGTAGGGCTTAAGGATAAATGCAACGTGGTTTAAAAGATTTTGTGTGTGGTGCTGTGCATGCTAGCCAATATCCTTCCTCTTCTTCTCTAAAACAGCCAGTCATGTCTGTTAGGCAGAGAACATTGTTTCCTCCTCCATATTATCCCTTTCCTTTCTAAGAAGCATTAATTTTGAAGACAATGACGAAAGGGGGAAAAGGACATAACCTAACATACAAATACTTAGGATGGCAGTAGCTACTATTCCAGCTGCACAAAGACACAAACTTTGTTCCTATGCTGGCTTTTCAGGGACCTTAAGTTCCATTCCATTGCTTTGACACAAATCTTTAGCATTAGGGAGACTAGTGATTATACTGCATTAACATTAAATGGAATTTGGATAACTGTGTGTGTCACACAGTCAGCTTGCTAATATTATCTTCAGGGGTTAAACATAAGTAGAAGTAAAAAAATGTACAAACCATACTCATACCAGGAAGCAGACTGATTCTGGTGAAAGCACCACTGAATGATAATTCTTGAACCATTCAAATTCTGTTTATCTGCTGCTGTTATTATTAAGATACACTTATGTGGTACGGTTAGTATACAAAGTGCTTTACAGTCTTTGTCCTCATAACTAGCCTGTGAGGTCTTTAATGTTCCTATTTTACAGAAGGAGCATGAAGACTGAGAGATAGTGATTTCATGCAGTGGCTTGTATGGTACCGTACTTGCTGTTCCTGGCCACTACTGCTGAACTGCAGGAAAGGAGAGGGCAAGGCAATCACCACCACTTCTTTATAGTGTGATTGGTACACAATTTTGTGTCTGCCTGGTCAACTGTTGACAATCTCCCAAGTCCCGAAAACAAAAAGGAAAGTCTCAGAGAATATGACTGCTTCTGAAAATCTAAGCAATCCATCCTGTCCTGGAAATATTAAGCGGGATTTGATGCAGAGGATTCTGGACAGCATTTGAAAAGAATTGATTTGCAGATGGCTTCAGCAAGGAAGGCAAAGCTGCATTTAAATGATCTCTCAATGTAAGAATTCAGACCAATGTCAGAAAAGTTCACATGCTGTAAGTTCTAGTTAACCAGAAATGGCATCTATCCACGACAGTAATTTTGCGCAAAAAACTTCATAGAGAGCAGGGAGAAAAGCTTTTAACCATGTACTTTGTTTGTTTATCATACTGTATCTTGATATTTATTGTGACCTGCTTTGGGAACAGCCCACTGTGGATAAGTGGCATATAAATTAAACTCAACTTAAATATGCTATGTGAAATTGCTTGAACATTAGGCATTTATGTGCTCCCTTATGTACCAGATAAATCAGCAGTAAAACTCTGACCTGTGACATGCTTCTGAGAGTTCTGTCAAAACACTGCAGCAGTGATTCGAATGGTTTTAAGATTGCTTTCAGTAGATACACTCTATATTGATCATCTAAGCATGGAAGGAAGGGCTCATGGGCCTTGGTAACTTCTTTTTTTGTTCATAGCTTTAGCCAACTGCTTATTTAATTATTGCTCAGTTTAGGGGCTTTTGGATGGATGGATGGATAGATAGATAGATAGATAGATAGATATGAAAATTGGTAGTCAGGTATTCCGTAGCTATACAACACTGATTTCGCCAATGAGAAACTGGGGGAAATTGATACTTTTGGGTAAGAACTGATTTTCTTCTGTTTCTTCCTCCGTGTCAATCAATCAATCAATCAATCAATCACAGTGATGCTCATCTGTATAGAACTTAAATATTTTTCTAATAAAACATATTGGCATGGCAATTGTATGGTTCCTAATGGATGGAAGAAGGCTTTGATGCTTTTCCCTTCTTAGATGGTAGGAATGTTACTAGATGGAATACATTATTTTAACCTTGGAAGTAGCATCTGCTATGGATAACAGGGAGCTGGTGATGCCTCATTATGAGAACACTGACATACAAGTAATAGTTCACCCACAGGTGGCACTGGATTGAACCACACCCTTATGTTTACCCTTTATATGTGCAATGTAGAAAGCAGTCAAATGCTAGTAGGTATACACTACATATTCTTATCCCAACCTTCCCCCTTTCTTCAGGTCCACTGCACTTTCTTAGAAATGGCACATGAAGAAAAGGGAAACAGGTTTGATACAATAAAAAGGTATCTTTAAAATACATAGAGAAAGAGATATGTATTTACAATTTTCTGTAGGATAAGTTACCCTGAAAATGTGACATGGGCTTCCCTAATGAGTCATGGGCACTTGCTAGCTTTTCTTTGACACTTTCCCCAATCAAGTGTGTGCCGGTGTAGCCAGGAGGCCCTTCCCATTTATGCTTCTGTGGGACCTCACTATTTTTTATAGGCTTACAGCCTTTCTTCCTCCTCTGTCCTTTAGACTGCATCAGTATCAGTTCAGGAGAAACTTCCATTGTTACTAGTTTTGCACTTCATGGCTAAACGAGAAGCAAAAGAAGACCTAGGGAAAAGTGTTGATGACATGGTATGAGAAAAATAGATAGCACAGGGAATACAAATGATGCCTTTGGTCTTGGTGTTGTTCTAATCTGTAGTGTAAATGGGTGTGCCTACTAGTCATATTGATCTGCTTCACACATTGCAACAACCCATGGTTTGTTAAAGAATGAAGCAGGAGTGCATGAGTGTGCTAGTTCTCGTGCCTGATCATTCCCACTGCAGCCAGGTGGAACTAAACAACCCAGGGACATCCATCCCTGAATTGTTTATTATGATGTCTGAACTCAGAATTATAGGTTGTTGGGGGAGGAACAAACCAGGCTTATAAACCAAGAACAAGTTTAGTGGGAGTTGTTGACCAGGAAGCAGCATGCCCGCTTGCTCCTTCTTGTTCGTGACTATGCAGGGTTTAAACAAGCCCCGGATACCTATGATGTGCAAACTGGGCCAATGGTTATAAATTACCTCCAATATCAGAGGCAGCATGTGTCTCAATACTAGTTTCTGGGGAACATGAACAGGAAGGTGCATGCTTGTGTTGTGCTTGTGGGCTTTCCACAGGCATCAGGTTGTCACTGTGGGAATAGAATGCTGGACTAGATAGGCCTTTGTTCTGATCCAGCATGGCTCCTCATATGTTCTTATGAGACCAACATGATTTGAGCACAATGCATCATGTGGCATGTAGGGGATTGGATGCATTGAATGTATTTATGTGATCTTCAAAAAGGCTCTGTGCGGTTGCACAGTGTTTCTGTTTTGAGACCTCTAACAAAAGTGACATTGCTAGGTGAATTTGTCCTTTAATTGGTCTATGCCAACACTGAAGGGGCTTTAACATATTTTTCTTGACACTGAGTACAGCAAATCTGTAGCAACTAGACGCTCAGGAATCTGGAAGTTATATAGGCATATTTCAGTAGTGCATTGTGAAATTGCCCACCACTGCTTGAGTCTTAAGTAGCCAGATATAGGCAATGTTGATAATTGTAATCTGGTCAGTTGAGAACTATTAGCTTTGATTAATTAATAAGAGCAGCTGCAATCTCTAGCTCACTAGCAGAGTTAATACATATGCAATTTTCTCACCTTTCTTCAGGTATGAAATGAGGGCTTAAAAACAAAACAAAACATGGAAACGACATACACTTCTGTAGTAGATGGACCCAGAATTGCACTGAAGTGATAAAAGCTCTTTGATTCTTGATATCTAATAACCATAACAATTGGTAAGTTCACTGGAGATAGTGGTAATAAAAGAGCATACCAATGAATGTTAATTCTTTGTTCCTTAATGCAATATAATTAAAGTCTGTTGCTTATGTTATTAGTGTGGATGCTTCTGTAGCGGAAAGAGTTGTGGTTGCCTAGATCATTATGTTTTTAGCTGTGCGAGTCTCTAGGTTGACAAGCCAGTGACAATCTGTAGTGTGCAGGATTTTCCTGTATGCTTGCAAAGGTGTATTTGGTTTTCCTCTTTTTTCTTCTGACATGGTGAGAGCTGTTTTGTGTAGGTGTGCTTCCTTTCACAATACATTCTTAAGAAAATGAGTATAAATAGATGCTTTGAATTTCCCCGAATGTCTTGGTGTCTCCCACTGCACAGTCTCAGGTTTGATAGTATTCCCAAGAAAAATGAAGGGGAGGTTGGCAAACAGGGATTTGATGTTGCTATGTTTGCAGCATTCTCCTAGTGACACAGACTTTCAGCTCCCTCTGAGGTTCTTTTTCCTAGCATCTTCTTCAGACTTGTCCTAGCTCCTAGTTTCTGATTGTCATTTAGCTGCGTGCAAGAGGCAGAACTTTTGTCTTTTTTTTTTTTAAAGGTTGAAGGCCAAGATGCTTCTTCAGCTAGCAAGGAGTTTTCTTTCATTGTTCTAGGCTGGGGTGGTTAGTCAATAGTATAGTAGGTAAAATGCTGATTCTTGAATACATTGAAGGGAAATCCTTGTCGTACTTGGAGTTTAGTTTATACACACACACACACACATATACACATTTTATAAAATTTATAGACCACTTTATCTCAGTGGCTCAATGCAGGTTTCAGTAATTATACTGATATGGATCCATGTCCTCAAGGGCTCAAATAGCCTATATGAATAAAATAAAAATGAATAAGAAGCCATTTTCCTTCATTGCTGCTCTCCTATATCTATCTAGCTAATGCTGCTACTCCACCACCACCTCCTTCTCCCCTTCATCATACTTCTGTTTTCTGAGGAGGTGAAGCTACTCCTTCCAACCCAGTTATAGACACTTAGCCCAATTCTCAGCACATTTCCAACTGATTTAATCCCACCAAAGTGGATTGGGCATTGTCCTGCTATAAGGTGTGTATCGGACACACAGAAATTACAGGGCTCCCAAGGCAGGTCTGTCTGTCTCTGACTGTTTGAACATAATGATGTATAGCTTCATCTATTTTTCCTCCTTTCCTTGGATTTGAGTACACAAATAACTTTCAAAGCAATCTTGCTATTTCCCCCCTCCAGGAGTGTTATTCTACATAGCTGATCTGGCATATTACTTTTGAGCTGGAATGTGAAACAAAGGAGATAGTCTAGTCATGAATTTCTGCTCTGGATGACCAAAGCGTTCGCCAGAGATTGGGAGGAAAGGAGGGAGAAGAGAAAGACAAAAGCAAAGCAATGAACTAGAGCTGGATCTTCTTCACCAGCTTTCAGCAGTTATTCAGGATTTGACATGTGTAAACCCTTCAGTGTGAGTAACTGTGATTCTGATGTAACATTTCTCCACATGAAGAAAAATGTTTATTTTATATTTTGTTTGTTTATCGAATTTGTCTCCTATCCTTCACCCAAAGAGATCAGGGCAGTATGCATGGGGTGCAGTTTCCAACATTCTTGTGCAGCAGGTTAGGATGAAAGAGAACATACCATTAAGAGATATGGTGATTGCCCTTAGCTTAGATGGCTTTCATAAAGGACTACACAGACCCAGGGAGGAGAAATCTAACAACCTGGTAGCAAAGCCCCCTACCACTGCTTGGGTAACTGGAGAACATGTGATGCTTGTGTAGGAAGTGGGACTGTGTTCCCCTGAGAGAAACTGTGGACTGATGTGATTGAGTGGATTAAATAGCAATAATACTTCTAGCATGAAATGGTGGAATAGCAGCAGAGGTTTGCAGAAGACCTTAAAGCAGCCTTCCCCCAACCTGGTGCCCTTCAGATGTTTGGACCAACTCCCATTAGCCAGTGTGGCGTAGTGGTGAGAGTGTTAGACTGGGACTCGGGAGATCCGGGTTCTAGTCTCCGCTCGGCCATGAAGCTCACTGGGTGACTTTGGGCCAGTCACTGACTCTCAGCCTAACCTACCTCACAGGGTTGTTGTGAGGATAAAATGGGGAGGAGGAGGAGGATTATGTAAGCCGCCTTGGGTTCCTTGCAGGCGGGGTATAAATATAATAAATAGATAAATAAATAAATTAGCCCCACCCAGTGTGGCCAATACTTTGGCATCTTGGGAGTTGTAGTCCAAAACATCTGGAGGGCACGAGGCTGGAGAAGGCTGCCTTAGAGCAAGCCTGAAGAAGAATCTGAGGGCTGTGCAGGTGGAAGTGAGAGCCACCTCTGACTTAGGGTTAAGGCGGATCCAGAAGACTAGCTGCAGAGCACCCTCTCAGCGATATCTGAGCAGAGGAAGAGTTTAGAGTTTGTGGAGTACTGCAGCCAGGGACTAAGTGAAGGGAGCAGATAAAGAAACTACAGCTGGCAGTTTTGAAGAGACAGATGGTTGCAGAAAGATATGAGCATTGGCTAAAGGTGAAGTCTCATCTTGGGGTGCAGGATCTCTTCTGGGCATCCGATGTGGAGTAGCAGATCTACCCTGTAGCAGTACTCTTTGCCTCCATTTGTAGTCTGCTTACATATTTGTAAATAGATCAAACATTACAAACACAGCTTTATTTTCCTGTGTACTCTAATCCAAACAAAACTGAATCTGGTATTGGTATGCGCTGGAACTTTTGACATCTTACAGAAGTACAGAGCACATACCAGTAAATTTCCATGTATGTTTCCATTTTCTGATGTGCATTATTGTGTTATGATAGAAAGGACACTGGATGCTTCCAGGCATAGCCATGAATCAGTGTGCTCTTATAGCTGTAAGCCATATGGAAAATGTATTGATTTCTTAGAATCATAGAAAAGTAGAGTTGGAAGGGGCCTATAAGGCCATCAAGTCCAACCCCCTGTTCAATGCAGGAATCCAAGTCAAAGCATCCCAGACAGATAACTGCTCAGCTGTACCTTGAATGCCTCCAGAGTGGGAGAGCCCACCACCTCCCTAGGTAGTTGGTTCCATTGTCTTATTGGTCTAACAATCAGGAAATTTTTCCTGATGTTTAAGTGGAATCTGGGTTCCTGGAGCTTGAGCCCATTATTCCGTGTCCTGCAAATTGGGATGATCGAGAAGAGATCCTGGCCCTCCTCTGTGTGACAACCCTTCAAGTACTGGAAGAGTGCTATCATATCTCCCCCTCAGTCTCTTCTTCTGAAGGCTAAACATGCCCAGTTCTTTCAGTCTCACCTCATAGGGCCTCTTCTAGTCCAAACAGTGAGATCAGTACAAGAAACACAGGCCAAATCAGAAACTGTAGCAATAAAGCAGTCACTGGTTGGTACATCTTCTTTAGAGGTTAATTTCCTAGCTTTAGATGTTCATTTCCTGTTAAGCGCTACAGTTATTAGGAAAAGCTTCCTCTTGGACATGACCTGAAACTGGTTAAGTATTTGATATGGGGTATATTGCAGCCTCCCCTAACCTGATTCCCTCCAGATGTTTTAGACTACAATTCCCAGCATTCCTGACAATTGGCCATGCTGGCTGGGGTTGATGGGAGTTAAAATTCAAAACTTCTTGAGGACACCAGGTTCAGGAAGTCTGGGCTATTACCTAGATTTGAGATTCCTCTTCCACAGAAAATGGTTTATCAGCATTAGCATTTTTTCCATTTGATACCCGTGTCTTCCATTTTTATAATTAATTACAAGTCCAGCTGCTGTAAAATCCTCCTGTCTGATCACTGCAAAGTGCAATGTGTTCCACAGCTTTCTTTGCTACAAATGATCAATGTATTCTGTGATTTTTTTCCTGGATCATGGAAGTAAATTGGATAGTATCAAGGGCACAAAGCACTGAAAATGGACAAGCAATCAAAAGTCAAGGTCAGTAGAGACTATAGGTAAACATAACTAAACAATGGGAGAGTAGGAGCATGAAAAAAGTTCAGTTGCTGTCATAGCATCAAAATATGAAACAGAAAATCTGCTATATCTGTAATAAAAAATGTCATGTTTTCTTTAAAATGTTTGATAAATTACCTCAATCATATAGTTATATAATATTTAAAAGATGAAACCCTTGTTTCCTGGGTATGGGTTTATCCACTGTTAGTCTAACTTAAATCCCATTCATTTCAATGGGTCTACTTTAAGTAGGACTAAGACTAGATACAACTGATAGTGTGAGCTGTTATGTATATCTTAGAGTAGGGCTTGTTTTGTTCCAGTGTGTAAAGTTTTCTCAATCAATTTTGCTAAGAGAAGTGGCATTTAGGCCTCCTATTTGTAGGGATGTGCGAATCAGCAAAACTTGAGCTTGCTGAGGTTCTCTGAATTCCACAGTTGGGTTATCCATAGAGATACTTGTGTCCATATCAGATTGAAAGCTTTGGTGTTTTTTTCTTTTCTCACAAAAATTCAAACCCATTTTAATCATCATCATCATCATCATCATCATCATCATCATCATCATCATCATCATCTCGCCTTTTTCCCAACACTGGGACCCAAGGCAGCTCACAACTTTAAAAAAATCATACAATTAAAACATAAAGAAAAAAATAAGTATATATAATGTAGAATTTAAAACCTATATAGAAAATGTAGAATTAAAAACAGCATTCCATTGCATCACAGGCTAGTCCCAAATGCCTGCTGGAACAGGAAGATCATTGCCTGCCTCCGAAAGCTTACAAGGGAGGGCGCCACTCTAGCCTCCCTGGGGAGGGAGTGCTGGGGCAGCCACTGAGCAGCCACTGAGAAGGCCCTCTCCCATGTTCCCACCAGGTGTGCCTGTGATGGTGGTGGAACCAAGAGAAGGGCCTCCCCTGAGGATCTCAAAGTGCAGGCAGGCTCTTAGGGGAGAATACAGGCTTTCAGATAACCTGGACCCGAGCTGTATAGAGCTTTATAGGTCATAACCAGAACTTTGAATTGTGCCTGGAATCAGAGTGGGAGCCAGTGAAGCTGTTGTAACAGAGGAGTTGTATGGTTCCTGTAACCAGCCGCAGTCAGCAGTCTGGCAGCAGCTCTTTGAACCAGCTGAAGTTTCCGAACACGCTTCAAAGGCAGCCCCACGTAGAGCACATTACAGTAATTCGTGCATAATTTCCCAAACTTTTTTCAAATGTATGCATTTTCTCCCATTGATTAAAGCGTGTTTGTGCACATTTTTCAAACACATTTTTTTTTGTTCACGAATCACATTGCAAGCTTGGAAATGTGTGGACTTGGACAGTTTTTGGAGATACTATCTGGGTAAATGCTGGTCCAAAACTGAAACATATTTAGGTGGATATTTTAATGGTCATTACACCTGTGGAGTTAACTCTTGTTGTAAGTGATTACATAACAAAGTAGTAAAGCAGTTTATTAGTAGTAGTTGTAAATTATAATCAGTGTGTTGTATTGGAAAGCATTTCTGTGGCATACATTTCTCAAATCCTAAATGGTGATCAGGGAACAGACTAAATTACCACTGGTGTTTTACTACTGCTTGTATTAACTTCTGTCAGGAATCATATCCTCTATCAGTGTACTTGATTATCAGTGGTAATGTTACTGCTGGGCTGACTACCACTTGAGTGCAATTACTCCAGGCATTCTCACTGCCTGCATGCCAGGCACCATTACTGAACCTAAATGACTAGTGAATGCTTGTATGGTAGTCCCTTACCTTTGGTATTAGGAACCACTGTAATATAATAGTCACTTTGGATGTTCCTTTTAACAGAAAAGCAGGTTTCAGGTATTTTGAGAGATAGGTAGCTGGATAGGTAGGATAGATAATATAGATGCTTCTTTCAAAAAATCATTTTGTCACAAATAATTATTGTTGGTTGACTTATTTCCCACTGAGTCTAGCAGAGTTAGGGCATGTGTGCATTGCAAATGAACTCACTTCTTTTTGGTTAGTTACAGTTAGTTGGATGCTGAGATTACAAAAACGTAGGTAGCCAGAGACCAACTCTAATTAGAACTGAACTCGTGCTCTAGAGTTACAGACAGTTTCATTATGTTATGGCAATTGGGTTATCCATAGAGATACCTGCCATGGTTTTCAGTTTCTGTCATCCTCCTTGACACCCTTTTCTTCCCTGCACATTAAAAAAATGTGAGAATTGCATAGATGGCCATTACATGTACTTTTCTATATTCATTTTTTAATAAGGTTTTATTTGTTTTTTTAAATTCACATGATTTGCCCCCCAAAATCAAACATAATGCAGCATAAGAATGGACACTAAGAAAAATAAAACGATTGAAGCTTATACATACAATCTATAACAAAGGCAATAAAATCAGTGTTATACATATAAATAAAGCCAGTGATGGACTAATGATAATCAGGCATGGAATGGTGAATTCCTCTGAATATGAACTACAGACTCAAGAGAAGGGCTGAAATTACAAGGCTTTCATATCCATATGTAGTTCTATATATTTTTAGGCTGTGTTACTGACCTATTAAGATCACTAGCATATTCAGTGAATGGTCCCCAGGAAAGCAGAAAGGCCTTGGTTTTGCTCTGCCCATACTAATTCCAATTTGGTGTGTAATCTTCTCAGCAGTAAGAAAATCCCATACCATTGCCAAATCACTGAAGAACTGAGGGTATATATGAGGAATTCCACTTTTTAGGTAGCTCTAGCTTGGCGACCAAGGTAAATAAGAAACAACTATATCTTGACTTGGATTTTCTCATTAGTAAGGTTCTGCTGAATTTGAGCGGAGGAGAATGTACAAGGATTTTGTCCTCACATAAAAATCTGTAGGATTTGCAGTAGGCAAAGTATAAAAGTTGAAAAATTTGCTTGTATCCATAACACAAGAGTCTCAAATCAGCACTGACGTGCATTAAATATCTAGTACTAACATAATTATCTATGCCTTCATGCCTGATGTACAGGTGTGTGAAACTGATCTGCATTTCTCCAGGCAGAACAAAAGAAATGCAATGGAGAATGTATAGTTTGGATTCTAGGTGGACATGTGCCCAGCTAACTGGTTCGATCATTAAGAAACATCTGTTTTAATAGATAGTTATTCCTTTTCTGCACCATTTGTCTTTAATAATTAACAACACATTGGAAAGGGACAGCTTCATAGTTAACCCCAATTGACTGGTCTCAAATTTGAAAGTAACCTTAGTTATTCAAAATTCTCAGGGAAAATTCTTCCCTTTATTTTTCCTACAGAGGGAAAACCAGGGAAAATTGTGTCATCATGGTTTTGATTTAGTTATAAGTATATGGTTAATAACTTTTAAAGGGCCTGTGGCTCATGCTGGCTCAGCTTGTCTGAGCGTGGAAAGCTAAGTAGGGTCAGGCCTGGTTATTACTTGGATGGGAGACCCCTCCTCTAGTTTCCTGCATTGAGCAGGGGGTTGGACTCGATGGCCTTGTAGGCCCCTTCCAACTCTATGATCCTATGATCCTAAGTTCCAACCCAGCAAACAATATGTTATGACTGACTTTTCACATTGATTTCAGTGGGAACTAATTTAAACTAACTTGGTCTGGATCTAACCCTATCTTTATGTCTCTGTGTTTACAAATAAAATTTACCTTATTTGGTTCTGACACTTAGTAATAATCTCACATGCCTAGATGCTCATCTAACATTATTGGCTTGAATACAGTGTGATTGGAAAGATCCTGCAGGCAGATAGTGGCAGTCTGACCTAGACCTGCCTTAGATGCACTTTCCAAATGAGACTCGTACTTTGAAAACTAATACTTCATAGTTTTATGAAGTAATAACTCTGTGGTTCAGCCCAGAGAATTTTTTTCCAGACAGGATTCTCAAGACCCTCTGTAAAACGAATATCAAATCTTCTAAAGATGAGCAGGTTTGTGATGTTTTGTTGGCAGCCTGTGAGATCCAAATGCTAAACTTTGAAGAACCTAATTAGTCTGAACATAATTAGTTGTAAGAGGTACCCGAGAGAGTATCAAAGCAGTGGAAACTTTTTTTGGTTGAATGGAGAACCCTTTTTTGCGGAGAGATATAGCAAGGAAAATTGTACCTGGTGTATTGCAAATGAAAGATGCTGAATTTAAGGAATTATTAAATTATTAAAGAGGCAGTGCAGTGAGCTGGGTAGGAGTCTCAGTCTTTCTGGATGGAGCACATTTGCATTGCATGAGAATTGCATTGCACGACTTTGGGGCGGCAGTACAGCAAGAAGTCCTGGAGAAAACATAAGGGAAGAATGCAGCAGCTGCAGAGGGAAGAAGAAAAGGCACAGAGGGTGTTTGGATTTACTCATCTAGAAGAGGCAAAGGTGAAAGGGGAGGTTGAGAGTTGAAGACAAAACAGGAAAGATGAATTGGAGTGGCACCAGTTGAAAGCAGAGGAGCCAGCACAAGTGAAGTGCCCAGATCTGCATTTAGTGCCTGCTGAAAACACTTCAGTGTGGAGATACCTTGGTACCCACGGCCAGTAAAAACTGTGCTGTGGTGAGTGAAAGTATTTATGCTTTATATTTTGCTTGCTAGCTTGCTCCCTAATGCTAGTAAAATAAAATAAGATCTTAATGCTAATTCCTTGTTGGCTGCTGAAGTGGGAAAGAGTTAAGAGAGTGCATATTTCTTTGTTTACAAATTTTCCTTTGGAACCTAGTGAGCCAGCAGAGATCTGTGTCATTCTGAAACTGTACCATCCTGTGAAGTGCAGGAAACTCTCTGGGAGGAGCAGATTTCTGAACCTGGGATGGCTCACCAGCATGCCCCAGAGTTCCAGAAAGAACACGTTTGCGCTAAAAGCTTGAATGAACTAAATAACTTTGTATCAAACAAAACATTTAATACTACTAAGGAGTGGACTGTGCTATGAAGGTTTGTAATGGTTTGTAATGGTTCTATATTAAATTCTTTCATTGCTGGGACCACTGAGAGCAACAGAACTAGATGTAGCTGATGTGTCTATTATCGATTTAACTTTGCTAGAGCTGAATGAAGCTGCAGAGACTTGTCTAATTTTAGAATGCTACTTACCCAAGTTTCAGTTACTAACCTGAACCTAAGTGTCACTGTTTCTGAACAAGCCTTGTTTTTTAGCATGTGTGAGTACATCACAACATTATTGAAGATTTTTCTTGTGATGTTAGGTATATGGGCTACATCCCAAGAAACTCTAGGTACTGTTGTCACAGATTAGTTTTTTTGACTATCATTGTAAGTCTGTGGGATTGACAGAACTATTTTAATGAAAACTAACATCTCAAACTATGTTTATGGAGATAAGATAACCACTTATCTTTGGGGAGGGGGTGCAGACAGGGTTTGTTTAAGCAACAGATTCCTATTGGAAGGATCTGGAGGGTCTAAACCTAACTTGCTTTGAGTACCAGTGATAGAAAAGTAGGATACAGATGCTAGTAATAAATAAATAAATAAATAAATAAATACACTTTCCTGAGAGTAATTGCTAACCTTTACAAACCCAGCAGGCCTCATTGGTCAAGTGTCCCCCAAAAAAACTCCTTATAAAAAGTGTCATTTTGAAAAGGCTTTTCCTATGAGCTTCAGGCCTGGACATGGGACGGAAACGGCCTTGGTCGCCTTGGTGGATGATATGAGGAGGGCTTTGGATAGGGGCGAATGCTCCTTTCTAGTCCTCCTCGATCTCTCAGCGGCTTTTGATACCGTTGACCACGGTATCCTCCTGGACCGCCTGGAGGGCTTGGGCTTGGGAGGCACTGTATTGCAGTGGTTCCGGTCCTTCCTCTCTGGAAGGTACCAGAGGGTAGTTCTCGGGGAGGAGGCTTCGGACCCTCGGCTGCTCACTTGTGGAGTGCCGCAGGGTTCCATCCTCTCCCCGATGTTATTCAACATCTACCTCAAGCCGCTGGGAGCTATCATCAGGAGGTTTGGGGTGCAGTGTCATCAGTATGCGGATGACACGCAGCTCTACCTCTGTTTTAAGTCCTCACCGAGGTTGGCCGTTGAGACCCTGTCCAAGTGCCTGGAGTCAGTGGCTGGCTGGGAAGGAAAATGCTGAAACTGAACCCCGACAAGACCGAGGTACTTCTGGTGGGGGACAAGGGGAGGTTAGGGGATGTTGACCTGGTGCTGAATGGGGTACATCTACCCCTGAAGGACCAGGTCCGCAGCTTGGGGGTCATTCTAGACTCCCAGCTGTCCATGGAGGCTCAGGTGGCAGCTGTGAGCCGGGCGGCGCTGTATCAACTCCATCTGATACAGCAGCTGCGCTCCTACCTTCCTAATCACCTGCTCCCATCAGTGGTTCATGCCTTGGTCTCCTCTCGCCTAGACTACTGTAATGCGCTCTACATGGGGTTACCCTTGAAGACGGTTTGGAAGCTTCAGCTGGTACAGAATGCGGCGGCTTGCCTGATTAAGGGCAGCCACCGGCGTGATCACATCACGCCAGTGCTTAATGAGTTGCACTGGCTACCAGTTGCTTGCCGAGCCGAATTCAAGGTGTTGGTTTTGACCTTTAAAACCCTACACGGCTCTGGCCCAGTTTATCTCAAGGAGTGCCTCCGGCAATATCAAGTAGGCCGCTCAACAAGGTCTGCCACGGATGGCCTTCTCCTTATCCCATCAGCCAGAGCAGCCAGGCTGGTGGGGACTAGGAAGAGGGCCTTCTCTGTGGCGGCCCCCACATTATGGAACTCCCTCCCTAGTGACCTTCGCCATGCCCCCTCCGTGATGAGCTTCCGCCGTGCATTAAAAACATGGCTGTTCAGGCGGGAATATGGGGTGGGTTAAGATTTTTTTTAAAATTATAATGTTTTAAATGTATTTTATCTTGTTTTTAGCCTATGTACATCGCCCAGGGTGGCCGGTTGCCGGCCAGATGGGCGATTAATAAATGTAAATAATAAATAAATGAGCTATGTGTGTCAGAAATCACCTGTCCAGGAAAACATAGAACACAGGGCAAAAAACCCAGTGGAGGCAATTTTTTCAAACAAGAAATGGCAAGACCCTGTGTAAAAGAGTGTCACCTGGGCTTGCTTGACACTCCGCAGGCCTTTATCTGCTGGCCCGGAGCAGGACTCAGAAGCAACTGAAGTCTGCAGCAGTCAGCGAACACCAGCACTTGGACGTGGTCACTCTCAGGAGAGGAAGGTGAGAAGACCTGGGCTGCCTTTTTCCATCCTGCCAGCCTTTCTACCATCCTGCCAGCTGCCTTACCACCTCGTCAGCCTTCTGTCTTGGCTGACGCTGCTGCTGGCTGGATTGGGCCCCTCTCCTGGGAGAAGCTCCACTGCCAGCAAGAGGAGGGCGACTCCCCCAGGCCTGCCTGATTAGGACGCCTGCCACCTGGGCTTGCTCGACGCTCCGCAGGCCTTTATCTGCTGGCCTGGAGTGGAGTGGCGATGGCCCCGAAGGGGATGACACCAAAAGGGGTCGCACCTTTGGGGGGAGCCACTTCAGGGGTGCCACAAGGGCAAGGGCCACCCCTCTAACACTGCTATTTGTTGCTTGGTGCCCTTGGTGGGGGGATTGTTTTTCCCTGTCTAGGGCCTGAGCATGTGCCTTGGAGGGGAGTTATGGGGCCAAGTGGGGGTTCTGTGGGCCCCCCGATTAGTGACGGGTAGAGGGAGATATGGCGTTGGGAGGAGGACTAGCCAGGTAAGGGGAACACGGCCCAGACACTTAATGGCTGTGCCGTGTTCTGGTCCTCCTCGCACCCACAGGTTTGGCGGTTGCCCTATCAGCCTGCCCTCGGGTCTCCGGATGCTGCTTCTAAATGCCCGATCGGTCCAAAATAAAACCTCCCTCATCCACGACTTAATAGTGGATGAGGCGGCCGATCTGGCATGCATTACCGAGACCTGGGTGGGAGAACAGGGAGGAGTTAGTCTCTCCCAGCTTTGCCCACCAGGGTACTTGGTGCAGCATCAGGGTAGACCTGAGGGCCGGGGAGGGGGGGTTGCCATGGTCTATAGGAATTCTATTTTTCTCTCCAGGCTCCCCGTCCGTCTGACTACTGGTCTGGAGTGTTTGTACCTTGTGTTGGGCCAGCGGGACAGATTAGGGATTCTGTGTACCGCCCACCCCGCTGCTCAACAGACTCCCTGGCTGAGCTGACGGAGGTGGTCTCGCTGGCGATGCGGAGGTCCCCCAGGCTGTTGGTCCTGGGGGATGCTAACATCCATGCTGAGGGCACCTTGTCTGGTGTGGCTCAGGAATTCATGGACCCCATGACAACCATGGGACTGTCCCAACATGTCATCAGCTGAACACATGTAGCAGGGCACACTCTAGACTTGGTTTTTTCAGCCGAGCATGGAGATGGTGATCTGAAGGTGGGGGGCTTTGAATCGGTCCCCTTGTCATGGTCAGATCACTACCTGCTGAGATTTAGGCTAACGGCAGCTTTCCCCCTCTGCAAGGGTGGGGGACCTATTAAGATGGTCCGCCCCCGGAGGCTGATGGATCCGGATGGTTTCCAGAGGGCCCTTGTGGGGTTTCTGGCTGATATGGTTGGCAGTCCTGTCGAATCCCTGGTTGATCTCTGGAATAGAGAGATGACCCGGGCGGTTGACACGATTGCTCCTGAGCACACTTTCTGTAGTAGAGCTCGTACGGCTCCGTGGTATACCCCAGAGCTGAGAGTGATGAAGCAAAACAGGAGACGGCTTGAGTGCAGGTGGAGGAAAACTCCTAGTGAATCCAATCGAGCCCTGGTACGTGCCTATAGCCAGGTATACCTAGAGGCAGTGAGGGTGGCAAAGAGACAACATCTCACTGCCTCTATCCAATCATCTCTTTGCCGCCCAGTAGAGCTCTTTAGGGTCCTCCGGGGCCTGTTATACGCTTGCCCCAGGGACATCATCGACCCATCTGATGCCCGCTGCAATATATTCGCTAGGCACTTCCAGGAAAAAATCTCTTGCATCCGCAGGGACTTAGACTCCAATGTTATAGCAGTAGAATCAGGAGAGGTACCCAGAGCACAGCCTGGTCTAGTTATTTTGTATGAGTTTCAGTTGGTACAGCTCGAGGATGTTGACAAGGTGCTTGGATGGGTTCGTGCAACCACGTCTGTTCTGGATCCTTGCCCTTCTTGGCTTATAAAAACTAGCAGGGAGGGAACGGCCAGCTGGGCCAGAGAGGTGATCAATGCCTCCTTGCGAGAGGGAGTGGTCCCATGCTATCCGAAACAGGCAGTGGTGAGACCACTCCTGAAGAAACCCTCTCTGGACTCGGAAGATCTCAACAACTTTAGGCCGGTGGCGAATGTTCCTTTCCTGGGCAAGGTCCTTGAGCAGGTGGTGGCTAACCAGCTCCAGGCACTCTTGAATGAGACTGATTATCTGGATCCATTTCAGTCGGGCTTCAGGCCTGGTTTTGGCACAGAAACAACTTTGGTCGCCTTGTATGATGACCTATGTCGGGAGAGAGACAGGGGGAGTGTGACCCTGTTGATACTCCTGGATCTCTCGGCGGCTTTCGATACCATCGACCATGGTATCCTTCTCGAGTGGCTGTCTGAGTTGGTGGTGGGGGGGCACTGCATTGCAGTGGTTCCGCTCCTACTTGGATGGCCGGCTCCAGAGGGTGGTGTTTGGGGAATATTGCTCGGCCCCATGGACTCTCCAGTACGGGGTTCCTCAGGGGTCGGTCTTATCCCCCATGCTATTTAATATCTACATGAAACCACTGAGTGGGGTCATCCGGAGTTTTGGAGTGCGTTGCCATCAGTATGCTGATGACACGCAGCTCTACTTCTCCTTTTCATCTTCAGCAGGTGACGCTGTGGATGTGCTGAACTGGTGCCTGGCTACGACAATGGACTGGATGAGGGCTAACAAACTGAGACTCAATCCAGACAAGACTGAGATGCTGTTAGTGGGTGGTTCCTTTGACCGGATGGAGGGTGTTTAACCTGTTCTAGATGGGGTTGCACTCCCCTTGAAGGAGAAGGTTCGTAGCTTGGGGGTGCTCCTGGAGCCATCTTTGTCACTTGAGGCTCAAGTGGCCTCAGTGGCAAGGAGTGCCTTCTACCAGCTTCGGCTGGTGGCCCAGCTACGCCCCTATCTGGACAGGGATAGCCTGGTCTCAGTAATCTATGCTCTGGTGATCTCTAAACTAGACTACTGCAATGCACTCTACGTGGGGCTGCCTTTGAAGACTGTTCGGAAGCTGCAGCTTGTGCAAAATGCAGCAGCCAAGGCTTATTGCGGGGACCAGAAGGTCCGAGCACATTACACCGGTTCTGGCCCGTTTGCACTGGCTGCCAATATGCTTCTGAGCCGAATTCAAGGTGCTGGTTTTAAGCTATAAAGCCCTACACGGCTTAGGACCACAATACCTGATGGAACGTCTCTCCCAACCGCAATCTACCCGGACACTACGCTCAACATCTGGGGCCCTCCTCCGACTGCCACCTCCAAGAAAGGCTCGGTTGGTGGCAATGAGGAGGAGGGCCTTCTCAGTGGTAGCCCCCCAATTATGGAATAAGCTCCCCACTGAGACCCGCCTGGCAGCAACCTTACTATCTTTTTGGTGCCAGGTTAAGACTTCCCTCTATGCCAAGGCATTTAATAGTTAAGAGCTCAAAATAGCACCGGGGGGGGGGGGATTGTCACCTGTAGGCTTAGTTTTATTAACTGGATTGTTATTTTAAACTGTGTTTTTAAATTTGGTTTCTAATCTTTTTAACTATTTTGTATGCTTTTATTGTTTTTATGTACAAACTATTGTGAACCTCCCAGAGAGCTTCGGCTGTGGGGTGGTATAGAAATGAAATAAATGAAATGAAATGATCAAACCACCTTAGATGAGCGGGGTCAGTCATTACAGCTACATGCATATTTTGATGTTTAGATTACTGTTATAAAAAGTTACAAAAAGAAGAAAAATTACTCTTAAGCTCACCATTGACAGCTTTGCAGAGTAGTCCTAAGTTTATTCAGAAGTAAATTTCACTGAGTTCAATACAGCTGACTCTTTCATAAGTGATACTGAGCATTACACCATATGAGAGGCATATTGTGCACAGATATACTGTTCTCTTCACCTTCTCCAGCAGATGGTTTATCTTCACAATCTGATACAGTGAACTGTGAATTTAAAACAGGACACCTCTATCTTGCCTGTAGTTTCCCAGACCCCTTAAACTATATAAAAAAAATCCTCCTAAAACAGGTTTCATGTGGTCATTATACTAGTTCGGAACAATGAGTGTACCACCACAGCAATTTTCTCGATCTGTATCCTTATTGTACATGGTATTGTTTAAGAACATAAGAATTGCATTGTGGGGTCAGAGCAAGATCCATCTAGCCCAGAATCTTGTTTCCAACAGTGGCCAGTGCCAATTGCTTCTGGAAGCCCACGCATAGATTTCCATGGTCAAGGTCTTTCTCTGTTGTTGTTCCCCCCAGCACCCTGTATTCATAATTATATTGTCTCTGTACCTCAGTGGTTGGGTAATGTATAGCCTCCCAGATGTTGTTGGACTGCAACTGCTATAACCCCTATCCAGCATAGCCAGTGGTGAGGGATGATGGAAGTTGTAGTCCCAACAGCATTTGGCGGGCCACATGTTCCCCATCCCTCCTGTACATGGTGATTCCATTTAGCTTTCATAGACTATCAAGCAGACTTACAGTACAATCCTATATGTCTACTCAGAAGTAAGTCTCATTGGGTTCAGTAGGGCTTACTCTCAGGTACATGAGTATAGGTTTGCAGCTTTATTCTCCATAAATTTGTGTAATTTTTTTCTAAAGCCATCTGAATTACATCTTCTACGAGTGAATTATGTGATTTAATTACTCATTATTCTGAGCTGATAATCTGTAATTTATATTTTGGTCATGTTCTGGTTCAAGTTCAACAAACACTTGCAACAATGCTTCAGGTTCTGTTGTGGGCTTCTAGATGCAATTGGCTGACAATTGTTGAAAAAGAGGATGCAAGGTAATTTCTGTGTTCTTGTGGAATATGTACAACAAGGTAAAATAAAGGTTCAATTTTAGCTCAGGTTCACTTTGACATATTAAATATTGTTTTCCTAAATGGTGGTTAAAGTTCATACTTTGCAAAAATTTGCTTTACAAGGACACATTCAGAGCTTGATAGTCTTCACAATGTTTATCTTAAACTTCCTTAAACCACCAGTTCAGCATAAACAGACAGTTGGTAGGATCCAGAGTTGCATTCAGCAGAGTTCTGTTTGTGCTGGAGAAAGGAGGTGGGATGGTGATTTTTGACAATTTCTTCTTTCCTCTGTAGCCCCTTGTGCCTCCAAAAAAGCTGCTCTGGATTGTTAGGAGACCGTCCTGAACAACATGGAAGGTGGCACTGAGGGTTGCGGGTGGTGGTGGTGGTGGAGGAATTCGCAAAATTGGAACCCTGACTCTTCCTCCACAGGGCAGTTTTTGCTGGAGCCCACTTTCTACCATGAACAGAAGGGAGCCCTTCCATTTTTGGAGGGGCTAGTCTGGATCCAACCCAGTAGGTTTTATGAGCTTATTTGTTTTGTTTGCTGATGGCTTGCTGACTTAATCTTAAAGTAAGTTTGAGCACCTGCATTCCTTGATCCTCCAGTGATGGAGAAATTTGATGAAACAAAGGAGTTAATGCTAACATATACCCATACATTTATTTAGGGTCACACTGTGTAACTGTCATCAGATAAGAGGGTATCTTTTGATGTAGAAGGGGATATGTGATTCCATTCTGGGCCTCTCGTTTCTTTATAAAACTAGACCCTCCAGACTCTCCAGAACAGATTTAGCTGGTTGCAGGGGGTGGAGAGGACAGAAAAGTCCTGTTGCGTCACGTGAGTGGACTTCCATTCATGTGACATTGGATCCAACCCATAATCTATCACAAGCAGAATATATCAGTATTCCTATTTTGGGTCTTGCAACTAATAACATATAATAGTGAATAATGTCTGTGCTGCTAAGTGGTCTTGTGCTACTTAATTGCTAGTTTGTGTTCTGTACTCTTAGTCTTTCAAAAATCTTCACTATTTTTTTGTTTTGTTTTCCCACGGAATAAAGTTAATTCTTTAAAACATCAGTAAATTTTGGTTGTTTTTTTTGTTTTTTTTATAATTACTTAGAAGAATCAAAATTACATTTAAACAATTGGTGATGGCAGACTGAATTTAAAATTAGACTTGGGCAAATTGATACAAATGAATAGAAAAAATTGGAGAATCGCTGATCTATCATCCCATGGAGAATGAGGAACTGGCCCGAAATTTGCAAAACAAATAATTCCTTTTTTATAACGTAAGTAAGAACTATGTGAAAAGTTAATGAAGGAACTCCAATGGAATCCTACTAGAATATTTTCCCCACCATTAAATTATTTTTAATGGTGGGACTTTTGATGGATATTTTAACAAGACTCTGTTATCAAAAGGACTCTATGTCCAGTGTCTTCTGGTTTTCAAAATCAGTTTAGGGTTACAGCTTTTTTCCCCTTTTCTTTTTTGAGGGGATGATGGAAGGAGGAGAGAAAATCTGCTGCTCCAGGATAAAAGTTTAAAAAGACTCATTGAGCATACACTAAGCTTTCAGGACACGTAAATTAGTTCTCTAAATTGTGGCCACACTTTTTTAAAAAAGCTTTCTCCTCTCACCCTCCAGCTGCCCTACTTCTTATTGTGAAGTTCAGAAGTCTTAATTGATATCTCCCAAGTTTTTTTTTTTTTAATTGGTATCTACTAGAACCACTTGTATAAGTCCTGGTTTTCTTTTTCTTACTGTTTTGTTTATTTTAATGTCTTCCTTGCTTGCCTCCTCTTATCCCTCTCATCTTCAGTCAAATCAGACCAAATGCCTCTCCTAAAATTACCTTCTCACTAAGTATGTTACCTGCTGCTTTCTCTGCATTACCTCCCTGTCTTTTTTTTCAACATTAGCCAGGCCCGGCTGCAGATTTTGTGGGGTCCTCAGCAGGCTACCCTTGGTTGGGCACACCCATCACTGACCAGCCTTCCAGCACCAGCTTCAGGCCCCACCCCCAGTGTTGGCCCTGCTGCAGCTACCAGCCTCGCCTTCACCCTCACCTTCACTTTTTCACACATGGGCTTACCTGGTGGTGGCTACCCCATTGTAGATCACCACCACTACTGCTGGTTAAGCACTCTTTCAAGTGTAAGAGAGAAGAGCTGTAGCAGCTGCCAAGTAGCAGTGAGTGCTAAAGTGGCCCGGACAAGGTTTTAGGCAGGTGGATGCTACCAGGGCACATGGGAAAATGTCCCGCTATGCCAGTTGCTGATGCTGGGCCTGACATGAGCTTCAAGCTCATAGTCATAGTCCATATTTTTCCCAGCAATATCCCACACGTAACTACCACCCAATCACCTTTATTTATTTATGACATTTGTCCAGTTTTCTGGGCAGCTTACAATAAACAAATATAAAAGCAATTTAAGTTCAAAATAGAACATAAAACCAAAAATCCAAAGTAGCATAAAATGCAGCAACAAAACATAACTCGTTCCCCAAAATTAAACACACAGATATTAAAACAGAGAGGCTCAGACTATGGGAGTTATTTAAAAGGTCTGGGTGAAGAGAAAGGTCTAAAATATAAATCTAGCATCGAAAGGAACACAGCAATGGTGCCAGGAGAATACCTGTGAGAAGGTTTTTTCCATACTTGGGGTGTTACTACCAAAGAGGCCCTTCTGGAAGTTACCCACCTTACCTCATTCTTCACCATCTTTCTAGAAACTGGTTACTAATTTACAAATTGCATCAAATTGGTTTTTGCCCCTGTGATGGGATAAAATAACATGGTTATTTTTGCCATGTAAAATAACCCTAGATTTGAAAACTTTTTATAGGTGCACACATGTGGTTTCTAGCAAACATTCTTGGTTCTAAGGTGATATCCTGTTTGTTTTATTTTGTTATATAAATTATTGACCATAGCAATAACGAAGCCAAAGCCCTACGCTCTTGATGCTAGTAAAAGCTTCAGATTGGGCATAAACAGTTGTTTCTTTTGGAATAAGGGAAGGCCAGTTCTTCCCTGAAAGCAATGAACTGGTTTAATTGAAAGAACAATTTGATTTGCTACTCTAGATGCTACTACCAGCTTGGAATACTAACAGATTTTTTACTTCCCTCTCCCAAACCAAGGATTTAATACTGGCAGGTGAACTTGTGAAGGCTGCTCTCAAATATACAGAGACAATAACTGTCTTGGAGGTGGAACTTTGTCAATATTTTTCGCCTTGAGCCAAAAAAACATTCAAAATAATGGTGTGTTAAAGTCTTGCTCAAAAATTTAGCAGATAGGCAAAGGGGAATTTATTCCAAGTTTGGGACTGCGGTATTTTGGTAGGCTGTGCGCTTTCTTAGTCATCCTTATGTTGTAGCATCAACCATCAAGACATTTGAGGTTGCCTGAAGGCATGTTTCCAGTTTCCTTTAAGTGTACATAATGCCAACTTTGTTTTTGTTCTAAACAGAAACATTGCCAAGTATTAGATCCAAACTTTTAACTTATTATATCCTGTAAGCTATTGGAAGCTACCTCTGTATTTTAAATATCAGCCCGTATAAACTATTTATGGAAGCTTGCTATTTATATACAGTAATACCTTGGATTGCAAGCATAATTCATTCCGGAACCGTGCTTGTAATCCAAAACACTCTTCTATCAAAGCGAGTCTCTGGCGGGCATGAGTGGGGCTGATTTTGGCCCGCTATATCCACTCAAGGCGAGCAGTTACATCCCTACGTACTTGTATTGCAAGACGTCGCTTGTTTATCAAGTCAAAATTTATTTAAATTTTTTGCTTGTCTTGCAAAACGCTCTCAGACCAAGTTACTTGCAATCCAAAGTATTACTGTAATTTCAGAATTAAAATAGATACTTTTCTTTCATGATTCATAAGACTGTATGTATGGAATGGAATCATGGTAAAGTGTGTGGGAAGGGGCCTGTGTTGCAAGTTTGTCAGAAATGATGTTTGGGCCCTGATTCTGGCACAACTAGAGCTGGTTTGGGGCTTTAGACTGAGGGCAATTTTGCTTTGTTTATTTTCGCTGATTTTGCCTCATAGAAGTGATATTAGCCTATTAAACACATGATTCCTGATTGTGATGTGCAGCCCAGCCCCATTTCACCTGAAAACTATTTTGGCTTTTTGAACATACATGTCAATGTTGAAAAAACCTCAAGGGTGGCGGGGTTGGAGCATTTGACAGAAATGCTACAAAAACCAGGCGGGTGAAGCTTTCTCTGCAAGTTTTTCCTACCTTCCCCAAACAAAACTGGCCTTATCTCAGGGAAGGGAGATGGGGTAAGGCGAGGACAGCTCTTCTCCCACACAGGGGAGGCCTTGCAGAACTCCTCCTTTACTTTCCTGCTGGCAGTCAATAACTAGAAACTTTCCATGCAGGACTACCGTAGGTAGTGGCAGTGATGAAGACCAGGGGTTGGCAAAGTGGCACCAAAGACCATGCCTGCAATCGGCTTTTCCCTACTTGGGATCTCACTCCATGGACTTTAATAGAGCTGGGGGAAAGGTCACCATGCTGAAAAATAGCTTAAAGAGGGGGTGGGGCCCACTCCCCACCAAGGATCCCTGGATGTTTTTTTTGGCAGGGGACCCTTTTCCCCAGCTTTACTAAAGTTAATGGAGTGAGACTGCTCCATAGACTTCAGCAGAGTTGGGGACAAAATTTCCCTGCCAAAACAACAACAACAACAACAACCCAGCTAGAGGGGCAATGAAAGGGATAATTCAAAGGAGGGGCAGGGAAGGGCCTGGAAAAAATGACACGTGCCCCACAGGCCTGGAAAAAATGACACATGTGCCCCACAGGCCTGGGGAAAAAAAAGACAGATGTGCCCACGGGCCTGAAAAGTTTGCCTTCTCCTGATGTAGATCAAATCCCATTTCAAGTCAAACTCATTGCAAAATGGTCTGGGTTTCACATAAAATGGGGTTAGACTGTGTAAGCTGGGGATATTTATTTTCTTCACTTCCCCCATTTGAAGTCTTGCACAACACATCTCTTATTCCTCATTGGCTGGGCTGACATAATGAAGGTGAAAGAAGAAGCCCTCTTACTAAGAATGGTGCAGAAGCAGCAGCAGATCAGTAGTTGCGAGAAGGCTTGAAAAACAGCATGAAATAGTAGAAGGTAGGGTTTTCTGAGGTGCTTTTTGAAAGCACTCTTGCTGCCTTAAAAATGTTTGTGGGTAACAATTCAGCACTGCTTTGTTCACACTGCAAATTGAGTCACACTTGCCCTCTGGTTTTTGGTCTGCTTTTCTTACAGGATATTTGTTTAAGCCCGTATGCCATTGTTCCCATGTTAAAAACACTGAATCATCCTGATGCACCAATACATTATATACATGGGCATTCTGATTCATATGGAACACTTCCCTCTGCAAGAATTTTCCTGTTCATTTCAATGGAATTGGAAACGTAAATCTCTTGTGCATATGGAGCTGCCCCCTCTGTGAATTGAATGGAGAAGCTAGGACACAAGGGAACTCCATATACATGCCAGTGCACTCACAGGGCTGTGGACTGGGCACCTTGCCTGTCTGTATTGAATTATTCCAGGGAAGCTGGGCTGTCTTGAAGGATATGCAATCATAGCTTGATTTTATCTTCAAAGTTCTACCCCCACTCTCTTAAAAATTATAGAGACTGCCAAAACATACAACCTCCAGACTATGCTGAAATCAGAATGCTGTGAGGTCACCAGCTGCCCATCACCAGATAAGCGCATATTTTCAGCTGCTAAAGACTGAATCCTCAGAGTGCAACATTCTGGCCAGATTTCAAAGTGACTTCTCTAGTAACTGGTGCAATATGGCATAGCTGCTTCAGCACTATAAAAGCTCTATTCTACCTCCATATCTACCTACCATATCCTTTTAAGTTCAGGCAAAAATTTGGCAGTCACACGTTCACACGTAGTAATTGCACATGCTTATAAAGAAATACCTTTTGTATTGTTATGCTGTTTCCTACCATGGAGACTTATATTCTATTCTAGTAATCCTCTCTTCCATTCCGGAGTCCTCAACTATTTATTTATTTGATTTATATCCAGCTGTTTCACCAAAAAAAGATAGTGCTCAAGGTGGTTAACAGTAATAAACCAAGATTAACAAATTTAGTTAAAACAATCATACAAACAAATAGATTAAACATGAATAAAACCCCTAAAAACAGCACCCAACCCAATAGAACTCGCTTCAGCAACAGACCTGCTTACATGCCAAAGGCCAGCTTGAATGAAAACATATTTACCTGCCGGCAGAAGGACAGCAGAAATGTAGCCACTCTCGTCAGGGAGTTCTAAAGCCTGGGCACAGCCAATAAAAAGGCCCTCTCTCATGTCCTCACGAAACACACGTCCATTAGTAGTGGGAACAAGAGAAGGGCTTCCCCAGAAGATCTTAAAACCTCGGCAGGCTTGTATGGGAGACTGTGGTCTTTCAGGTAGCTGCTGTCTTTTGAACCATGGGATGAGAAAAAAAAAGAAGAGAATGGCCAAAGATGGTCACTATCCACAGGCAGTAGGTTTCTGTGGGAAGTTTTACTCAATTTTTATAGAGAAAGTAAAAACACTCTCCTAAAGCTTCAGCATTTAATTGTACTATACTGTACTTGTACTGATTCCTACGTCATCCGTACACTCAACACGGGCCAGATATGTGCCAAATAACTGAAGGAACTTACTGACCATGCAGTGTCACAAACACAATGTTAGGTTGGAATTGTTGGGACATTATGACAGTGTGTGAAGCTGAGCTGCAAGTAAAATGTTTAGGATTGGTCTTTAGGTAGACTTGTGCCAGAAGTGTAATTGTACAAATGAGAAAACTTGGGATGTTGGCATTTGCAGGCCTGACAGTTGTGGTATATGAGAAGGGATCAAAGGCACCATATTTACAGGGCACACAGAAAGACTCTTCTTGATTGAAACTATGGTGGTGACATAAAAGTAACATTCCATTATTTATGTTTATAGCTATGATGCCTAAGGAAGTAAAGTGCTAAGACTTTGACTGGGGAAACCTGGAGACCTGGATAAAATTCTCCTCTTAGTCATGAAGCACAATGAGTGACAGGGTAAAGACAAAACTCTATTAAATAAATAAAAGCATTTCAGTTGCATTAATAAAAACACGATACTATAGGGAAAAATATAAAGTCCACACTGTATAGCATTTTTCATTTCATTTTCAAGCATCCCAATTCTCGTTCTATGACCATCATAGGTTGACCCTAGGTATAACTAGTTCTTTTTATTTTATTTTATTTTTTAATAAATTTTATTTATATTTTCTAAAAGAACACACATACAAAAAAACCAACAACCTACAAATCATACACTACAAGTGCACCCGTCACCCCGGGGCCAAAACCAATTCTATCCACCTAATCCATTATTAATCTATATTCCAAAAATACATCATATCATGACATGGCTTTCCCCTTTACTTTACTAAAACATAATCTAAAAATGACCCCCATATTTCCTTAAAATTATTTTTCTTTAATTGTCCCCTTTTACATTTAATACTACATGTTAGTTTATCATTTAAAGCAATATCCCAAACCTCTTTATACCAATCTATTATTAAATACTGATGTTGAACTTTCCAATTCCTTGCTATCAATAATCTCCCTGCCGCTAATAAACTTACAATTAATTCCTTTTTCTCTTGTGAGCACAGAAGTTTCTCCGTTATTGATAACAATGCTAATTTTGGACAGACCTCCACATTAATACCAATAATTTCTGAAATTTCTCCAAAAATTTTATTCCAAAAATCCAATACGCTTTTACAACTCCACCACATATGACCATAAGTACCAAGTTCCTGGCATCCTCTCCAACACAATGGAGCACAATTACTATCTATTTTGTTTAATCTTACTGGAGTCAAATACCATCTCCAAACAGTTTTTAAAAAATTCTCTTTTATCCTTATTGACATATTTCTTAATATACGTCTGCCCCAAATATTTCTCCACCCCGCATTCGATATCTCCTCCTCAAATTCCATTTCCCACATCATCTTAAGGTTGTCTTTTTTCACTTCAATCCTCTGCATCATTTTATATATCTCCTTAGTTAACCCTCTAGAAGAAGCATTCCCTTCTATAAGTTCTCTAGACAACACTTTCTTTTCAAATCCAGTAAACTCCCTCTCATGCTCGTTTTTCTTCTTCCATTTCTTAGTCCACTGATCTAATTGCATTAAATTTAACCACGAAATTCTATCTGGCCCAATCATTTCCAATATTTGTTGTCTAGTCTCAATTTTTCCCATCCAATCCATTAATTTGATAACCTTATTTTCCCTATATATTGCCTCCCAATGCTGTGCATTTTCTGGAAAGTCCTCCATTGCTACAACTGGAGTTAACGGTGATATCCCTGGTATAAAGATCTGTCTGTTACTATTCCAAATCCCTACCATATTTTTCAGGAAGGGATTTTCTATTCTTTTTACACTAGTACCGTAATACTTTTTTTTGAAAATAAAAAATTTTCCATCCCAATTTCT
The DNA here is from genome assembly GCA_021292165.1 of Shinisaurus crocodilurus. NCBI lineage: Eukaryota > Metazoa > Chordata > Lepidosauria > Squamata > Shinisauridae > Shinisaurus > Shinisaurus crocodilurus. The sequence continues at coordinate 145,655,667 of CM037880.1, read as the reverse complement.
ATTTCCTGCGTTTCTATTTCTAACCACAAAATATTCTTCCTAACTAAAATATCCATAATCCTTAACTGATTAGCTATATAATACCACTTGATATTAGGAAGGCCAAGCCCCCCTTCTTTTTGGGATTTATACCATTTACTCTTAGTAATCCTCGCCTTTTTCCCCCATTACAAAAATTATTGATTATTGCTTGCCATTCCCTAATTTCCTTCTCTGGTAAACAACTTGGTATCATTCTAAATAAAAAATTTATCTTTGGTAATATCTTCATTTTTATCAAAGCTATTCTACCAAACCATGAAAGTCCAATTTTTTTATATTCCTCTATCATTTTTTTACCTCATTCTTTAACTTTCTAAAATTTTGTTCTACTATTTTTTCTAGCTCTTTTAAAATATCTATACCTAAATATTTAATCATACTTTATACCTTAATATTTGATCTCTTTTTAATCCCTTCTAACTCCTCTATTTTACTATAATTAAACAACATAATCTCAGATTTATCCCAATTTACTTGCAACCCCGTAACTTCCCTAAACTCCTTTAAATGATTCTCTAACCTATCCATCATTTCCATGGGATTTTCAATTGTTAACAGAGTATCATCTGCAAAAAGATTAATTTTTATCTTATCCTTTATCCCTATCCCTTTTAAAGGTATAACTAGTTCTGTTCAGATGTAATGCCAAATTTTGCTTTGGCACTATATGAATGAGCTTGGAATGAGCCTTGAACTTGTGTACTCTCCTCTCCCCTTCCTCCTCCCCACATCTGATGTTCTGCATGTGAACCAGCAAACTATGGTTGGTGCCTGCTCCATGATCCTGGTTTGAAATCACCATTTACAAGGCAAGGACAAACTACAGTTTGTGAGTTTGAATGTAATGGCAAATACTGGATTACCTCAAATGAAGAAGGGAGAGATGGAATCGCAACACTCGTTAATTCTGATATCACACCAAACTATAATTAAGCTTTCTTGGGCTGAAATTCTATTACTTCTAGACATCGTCCCAGAGGTAAGAAGATGTAGTGGATCTCCCCCACTGCAGCTGGAGACAGAGCTTCAAACTTGGAGGAGGAGATCTCACTGTGGATCCCCACCTCTACCTCCTCTGAGCCACTCCCAGACACACTGAACTCCAACCTTGCAAAGGGAGGAAAACAGGTGTGGCAGGGCAGGGGAAGGAGGGAGAGGCCATGGATCCGATGCTCTCTCTAGGACCCTGGCTCCAAAAAGCACATCTAAATGTTTTCTACTTCTTGCCCACCTCCCCCTGACTTCCACCCTACTGGCAAGAGTCAACAGGGACTTAGGATGGTGAGGAGCCTCTAATATCAGAGGCGCTCTTCAGAGAGCTTAGGTGTGCTCTCTTACCAGTGGTTTGGTATGATATCTGAATTGAGCCAACCTCTAATTTCAGAATATTACAGTGTCTTTTAATGTAATGGGTAGATTTAATTTCAGAACACTGCCAGTCTATCGAAGTCACCACAGATCATTCACTACAGTTCACTGTCAGATAAATTTAGCAGGTTTAGATGAAGAGGGCTTTCCACTGATTTTGGCTGTCTCTCGCTGAGCAGTGGTTTTTTTGACTAATGTTCCTAGTTTTTATTTTCTGATCACTTGTTGCTGCTATTATAGTACAACCACCCCATATGTGCCCTGCACATTCGCCCCTCCTCCTCCTGAGTTGAGTTCCACTTTCCCTAATTCCTGGCTTGTTATTACGTAGAAACCACAGGGTTTAAAACAAACTAGTCAATTGCTAAACAAGCCCACTATAAATCCTGGATTGTTTAGCTGGTTTTGTTAACAAACTAGAGTTTGTTTTAAAACTATGTTTCCTGGTTCTTATGTAATGACAACCCAGGAATTGGGAAAAGTGAAACTAAACGTAGCAGGAGTCCTCCTCCTGGCCTTGCTAGAGGATGGGGGTGGGTAGCAGAAGTGCACAAGCCTAGCACTTGAAAAAGCTTGCAGAGGCTTGGCCATGTAGCACTAAACCATGGTTTATCTTTATGTGTGATCGCAGCCACGGTGGACTATTGTAGTTTTGTCTATAGTGCCTGTGCAACAGCAGAAAAGAATCTAAGTTTGAATCATGCCTCATTTGTTTTTCCAAGTTCATGTTACAAATAACAGAGCAGAGGTATTTCATCACAATGGAGACTAGAATCAATTCCTTTTAACATGACAGAACAAGGATTTGCTAATAGTGCTGTGGTTATGCTTCCCAGTCCTTCCAATTAACACACACACACACACAAGAAACAACTCCAGTGGAAATCATTGACTTTTTTGAACTACAAATTGTTAACCCTTCATGAAAGTAACAAGGAGGACACTTTGACAGCCTACAAGAATGCACTTGATCAAAAATACAAAATACAAAATCATGGATTAGTGGCCATGAACTTCAGTTGATGAACTGAAAGCTACGTAATTCATTGAAACATGAATGAAAATAAAATAAACTTTGTTAAATGTTTAATTTGTATTCCTGTTATCACTAGATTTATATGTAAAGAATTGGGTAGAGAGAAAGCTAAGGAAATCTTATTCCTCTGAATTATTTCTTTCAAGGCTTTAAATGGTATTTTCCCTTTATGCTTTCCCGTCTGCTTTGAATTAGTATAGCTAAAAATTGTACTGTGCTGTTTACCACAGTCTGCAGTTTCAGGAACTTTGTGTGGCTTCCTACTCTTAGAATTTTGCAAATAAATCACTAATCAATGTAGAGAAGTATGGCAGCAAATGTGAAGGCGGAATATTTTTATGATATCGTAAAGTGGATTTATTATTACTTTGTGCTTGCAACTATGTTTAAAGTTCATCTACATAGTACAGTAGTGTATATGACTTTTATTTAATTGACACTAACTTTGGGGATTAAAAAAATTTTTTTTTTTAGTAAAATAGTTTCAGATCAATATAGAATCTGCTGTTCTGGTGTTGACGATGTCTTAGAAAACATTTATATCCCCACTACAAGAATATATTGTTTACACATTTGTAAAATAATAACACACTGTTCGTCTTTTGTTAATTTCCAGGTAATTAAGCATTATTATCTATTTACAAAAGAATTGATGTGATCTATTTACAGTATCAAGGCTGCATGATACCACACTATGGCTGTATCACTAATTAAAATACATAATTGTCATGATTTTAAGGTGAAAATTAAAAAGCACTGTCCAATTAATCATCTACTAAGAGTTCATTAATTAGATAACCTCATGTAAATGGTCTGCGTTTTGTTGACAACTCACTAAGAGTGAAGACCTAACTCACTGAAGTCAGAGCATTAACCATTGAATTCAGTGAGCTTTGTACTGCAAAATAATTTTTATTTATTCTGTATTGTATCAGTGAGAAGACAGGAGAAATCCTTTGATTCCTCCCCCCATCTTGTACAGATTTATTCAAACAACTTTTAATATGACTACCTTTAAAATATAATGTAACCATTTAAAAAGTGTTCTTTTCATTTTTATTGTTGCACCAAAATACACTTTAACTTTCCATCTACCAATATGAATGAAATGTGTAATATTGCCATTGCTTCATGATTATGCTCAGCGTATTACAAAGGTCTGTGCTTTTTTTTTAGCATAGTAGCAATAAGCAGTCATGTATTAAAAATAATACTTACAGAGAAATCCTGTGCATCAGAAGTGTTCAATGGATTTATTCCCAGGAAATTGTGTATAGGATCGCAACTATAATAAATAATAGCATTCATATAGCACTTGCTTAGTGTTCAAAATGTTTTATGCACTAAATTATCTCAGTAATCTTTACAGCCTTGTATGATAGGCCACTACTACTCCCAGAATGCAAATGGGTGGCTAAGACTGAGAGAAAGTGATTTGGGGTATGGGTGTGTGTGCAGTGGAAAGCAATAGGTGGGAAATTCTCCTTGCAAGACTATCTTGGCACAATTTATTTAATTTACATTTATTTATTTATTTATTTATTACATTTCTTTATCAGCCGAAGCGCTCTGGGCAGTTTTGTTGCAAGTGCTGCACTAGATATAATTTGTAATGTTTTAGATTAATATATTTTCTATAATACTTGAGATCCACCTGCTCCACCCCTTTATAGTGGAGCTCCTGTTGGCACCCCTTGTTTATACTTGTTGTATAGTACGTTACTCCTGTTTTATGTAGTATCATCAGTATCATATGCACTGTTTATAAAATGGAACTGAAACATCCTTGCCCGGTGTTTAAGGCCCGGCCCACTTCATAAATGTAGCCACCAGTATGGATAGCTGTTCATGATGTACGGTAACTGTGTGTGCATAGATACTTCCGATAAGTCACCTCTGTGAGTGGCTTTCACATCATTGGATGGATTTTAACCATGCCAATACAACCCATCATTTCAGGTGTGTTTGTTGCACTGGCATTGCTGTCCTCCCAAATTGCATAGAGAGCTGTTCCTACATATATCTTAACATATTTAAGGTGCAATTCCATGCATGAAAAACATCCTACAACTCCCAGCATTCTCCAGTCATGCTGGCTGGGGAATGCTGGGAGTTATATGACCCTTTTCTGTTTAAGCATGCGTAGGATTGTGCCCTCAGATAAGTTGTTTTACAAGAAGCTGCTCACATAAACAACTGCACATTTGAAGCAGTCCCAAGTTTGATGGACAGTGTGAAGTTGAAGAAGAGAAAAGAGAAAGCTTGGTCAAAGAGTAGATGAAGTGGAAAGTTGCTGAAGACGACATTTGAGGAAATAGCAGTAGGAGCTAATGTCTGGTTTTTCTTTTCTTTCATGGAACAGGCTCAGTTATTATTTTATCTTGTATTTGAGCACAATCTACTGAGTTCTACCAGTTGAAATAAATGGACATGCAAGGGATCATGCAAGTTGGTTGCAGTGTTATTAGTTATACGTGTCTGCCAAAGCTCCTTTTAATATGCTTGTCTTTAGTCCTTTTTGTAGAATTAATGTGCATTCTGGACTTAACAGAAGCCATACAGTGCTTTCATTAATGGTGAAAGACAGCCACTTGCATGGTTTATTTTATTCTATTTTGGTGTTAACCTGGACTATCTCAAGGGCTCAGGGTGGGTTACAATTATGTAACTGCAGTTTTATTCATATAACAGGAATATTTCCCTCACTAAATATTTATGATCCCAAAATGCAGTTTGCAACAGAAACATTTAGAAGTAATTACATTAACAAAACCAATCCTGAAACTTTAAAAATGTTAGCCCTACATACAGTACACCCGTTGAAATGAATGAGTCTTAAGTTAGTCATAACTAATTTAAGTGCCATTCATTTCAATAGGTCTACTCTATGTAGGACTAACATATGGTACTACCCAGTGTATCCTATGATGTAGCTAGTGAAAAAAAACAACACCCTCTATTTTTCCCCTTTTCAATATATGTGTGTGTCCATGCATATGTTTTTTTTTCATATACCAGGATTATTATCAACTTTAACCAGTATGTTCTTTTGCATTTTTAAATATTTACCAGCCTTGTTTGCATTCATAATGTTTCCCACTAACTCATAAGGTACAACCAACACTGAAATTATATTTATATGTTAAAGAAATTATGTATTTTTGCTCTTATACGAGTGGGGAAAAAACCTTGTCCAGTACCGTATATTTATTTCCTTCACCCTTCCAATTAAACCTCAGAGCAGGTCTCCTTTTGTTAGTCATGATATTTAGATATCAACATTTCATACTGAGCCAGCATAAACAAAAATCAAGGGAGTGCATTTTTACCTGTGCTGATTTGCATACATGTTAAATCTCACTTTGCCATTTATTTATTTTTTTGCTGGTATGGAGGAAAACAAAATGACCTTTTCCTAAATTCCTAATGTTGGAAAGTTCTCATTTTTTTAATGTTCAGGCTGTAGGGTAGTATAGATGGAAGGGGAAAGAAAGAAAGAGAGAAAGAAAGAAAGATTTATTTATTTATTTATTATATTTATACCCCGCCTTTTTTCCTGCAAGGAACTCAAGGCGGCTTACATAGTCCTCCTCCTCCTCCTCTCCATTTTATCCTCACAACAACCCTGTGAGGTAGGTTAGGCTGAGAGGCAGTGACTGACCCAAAGTCACCCAGTGAGTTTCATGGCTGAGCAGGGAATAGAACCCGGATCTCCCGAGTCCCAGTCCAACACTCTCACCACTACGCCACACAAATTACTTCATTGTACCAGTAATGTTAGTGTGATAAATTCTGATCTACTAAATTAAGAATGGGGCAAAAGTATTCAGTCCTGAGGGCCACATCAGAAATATGTTATGAGCCTGAGGGCCATAGCTAATGTACACATTTTAGTTCTGTGTTATTAATGTAATTTGCATGCCATTATCAAGAAGGTGGTGGATGCCATGCTACAGCTCATGAACATATTGCATTTATTCTAGACGACTGTCATTCTGAAACTGTTACTTTCAAACTTGACAAATTTCAATCCTGATATATGAACTTGAGGCAAAATCTCCTGGGAATGTTTGCGAAAAGCCCTCCTGAAATGGATACAGCTCCCATTCATTTCAATAGGGCTGCCATTTAAATATATCCAGTAGATTGTACTCTTAGATATAATGACAAACATAATGAATTTGGGTTCATTTTTTAATGCACCTTCTTGTTTTTAATTCTTTAGTATTTCTGCAATTTTATTTTCAAACGTGTCTTAATAATGAAGGCTAGAGGTTTGTCTTTAAAAATAAAAAAGCGGTGATTCTCAAACTTCTAGTAAGAGGAGGTAGCAGGACATACAAAAGTCCTTTGAGGACTCCATGTTAACTACTTGCTCTTAATTTTACTTGTAGTACTTATGTCTCTGCCCAAGGGCACTGTGGTTTAGGGTCCATTACATCTTACTTTCATTCAAGTTGAGGAGGTTCAAGGAGCCAACAAGCATAGGATAAGTATAATGCTTGTCCTAAGAACAATGGCTATGGCTTGTATGCCTTTTCTCAAGGCTGTGATCATGTACAGAGTAGAACTGGTGAATAGAACTTATGTGAACTGGTTTTTGGAACACAATTTATGAAACACACAAAACATAAGAAACACAACTGAGGAAATTTAACTGCCTCACATGTGACTGTTAACAAAAAGAAATGTCTGAATATAAATATGTGTAATATGTATATATTTATAAATAGTGTTTCTTTGCTTCATCATTCCCACTAATAGTGAACTCGGGTGGTGAGTGCTAGTAGAAATTGAGTCAAAACAGACTCCCTGAAAAACAAGAGGGAGGTATTAGTGAGCTTGTAGAAACCCCGAGGTTTGCAGCTTTTAAAAAAAAGACACATACATACTCCTAAGGCAGCAGCGTCCTCCCAAAAACAGCCCAGTAAGGCTGAGCATGCACAGTAGCCCAGAATGCCGAGTTCAGTTGGAAAAGGAAAATCGAAAAGCTGGGCGGAGTGAGAGGGGAAGAGTGGAATGTCTTGCTTTAGCCCCCTACAGCATCCCAGAGCAGGGCATGACTGAGTGGCTGGAACCCTGGACAAGAGCATCTCTGTTGGGGTGATGATACACTGCAAGATTTTGTTGCATGTCCTACTTGTCAAAACAATACACAAACAATTGTCTCTTCTATACAGTTTATTTTTGCTGTGTGGCCAGAGTTCCCTAGCTTTTGTGCACCATTTCCCTCCAAGAGAAAATGCCAATATGGCACCCCTCCAGAGTGAGCAGTCTTGATCTCACTCGTGACTACTGTGAGGTTTGCCTTTTCTGCGCTTTTTAGAACCCTTTCTTTAAAGTCAACTTTATTTTTCTGAAAATCTGCATACTCTACTGGCAATTAAGCTTTCATGTAGACTAGGACACTGGTTAGTGTTACAACATCACTTTTGTGTAGTGTGTGGATCTCTGTGGTGTTCAGAAACAGGGTTGTGATTGCGCGTGTAAGGGCGAGATAAAGAAGAGGCAGACACAGGGTATATGGTTTCAAATCAGGGCCACATTTATTGAATTGAAGATCTGTGAAGGGTGAAGTGCGGTTCTAACCTAGCCCGGCCCTTGGCCGGGAAAAAAGACCAATATTTGGCAAATGCATCCTAACTGAACTGGAGGCGGGATTGCCCGCCACCGGCCAGTTGCCCTCCATGTGGAGCTGGAGGGCCTTACCATCGTCACCTTACTTTGGCGCCTCCAGGCTCCCAAAATAGGTGAGAAAGGTAAAACCCCAAAGGCGTCCCAATCTCCCTCGTGCCAAGCCTCCTGGCGTTGGCGAGGGCAGCCTTGGGTAAACGTCAGTCACCTTGAAAGGTGCCACTGGATGATCACCATAACTCTAATTGTTCCTGCCTAAACCCGCACTTCCCGCCAATGCGACCAATTTAGCTAAGATCCCCCTGGCGGGATCACAATCGAATTCAAAAATTCCCATACCCTGCTTCACAGTGTAGAGTAGGCGAAACACGCCCAATGCCCCGGCCAATTGGGACAATGAGCCAAAATTCCTACTCGGCCCCCAGGAAACGGGCGGCCAGAGGAGCCTACACTGCTCAGAGGGCGGGAGTGGAGGGAGCTGGAAAAACACAGGAGCAAAGAGGCTGAAGGCGGGAACCCAGGAGCTTAAATAAGCTCTTACCTGGGTCCCCGCCCTTCTGAGCCATTGGCTCTTCCCGTGACCTACCAGACCAGGTGCCTGCCTCCTCTCTCCTCCCCCACGCGCAAGCCTTCTCCCTGTTTCCACATAGGGGCCATTGGAAGTTCTTTATGGAGAGACTCAATAACAAAAAAAACCCCATTGTGGGTCTTGGGGAAGTCCCTCAATACTCATAAATCATTACCAAGCACTCCTGCCTCTAATCCCAAGTCAGCTTTCCTGCATCTCACCCCAGACTCTTGTCTGTTCTTTTCTGGACTAAATAAAAACTCTGAAAGGGAGAAGGGGAAGCTACATCACTTCAAGCTGTCTGTCAAACTCTTAGCTCCTGAAATCCTGATCTGTTAAATAAGAATTGTTCTTCTTCATTCCCTCCCCTCCAAACCAACTTACAGTATTTCTGGGACTTCTAAGCTCTTGAAATCCTCCCCCAAGTTCTGCTGATGTAGTGACTATATTTAGTATTAAATTGTGTGTAATTAAGTATAAATAAGAGAAGAATAAATTGTTCTATTTGTCACACTTAAATCTTTCATTTTTGCATGTTTAATATTATTTTTAAAGCTGCTTAGTTGTTGTTGTTTTATGTTGAAACATATTTTTGTTTAGGTAAATTTACCATGGCAAAATGTATTTAACCTTTCACCTTTTTATATGTTAATACACGTATGTAGCTGTGCATAGTTCCAGTGTGGTTTTTAAATAAATATATTGTGCAGTTTATTTTAGGAGAAAACATTTAATATAATAATGACACTTGTATTGTGTGGATGAAGAAACCTTATTGTGAACTATACAGTGACATTGTTTAAAATGTAACACTTTACTTTGGCATGTGCTGGTGTCATATCATACTTGGTAGAGCGCGAAACCGGTCCACTTGAAATATAGTAAATATCTACCTCCTCCAACCCCTGCATCACTTCATTCACCTCCTCCGCCTTCCAGTTCCTGGCAGAGCCCTGAGTAAAGTAAACCATGTGCTTTTGTACTGTCATATTTGATTTGGACTATATTTTCACTGTTATTTGAAGCTAACATGAAATGCAGTGTCTGCATGACCCATTTTAGCAGCCCATTATCATAATTTCACTGTCGTATGGCTACTGAGTTAATGTACTTACAAATGACAGAGAAAGCATGTTGCATGACCTTAGGGATTTCAAAAATTAAATGACGTAGTAGGTCATATTTCAAAGAATGGCTAAAGAGAACACTTTTAATTTTTTTAAAAATTGCACCTTAAGTTGTCATTGGTTATCATGGCAACAGGATTGTTGCTGTTGTCGTTAAACATACCATGCATAAACTTTGTCAAAATAAGCATTGTATAATTCACTCAAAAATTTGGGGAGAATTTTTTGTTATCATTTAGTGCCTACTGCTTTAAATTTGTTCATGCCTGGAGGGAGTGGCTGTTCTTGTAATTTTTCGGTTAAGATTTCTTAGGTTGTAACCCTGTACCCAGCCAGTTGCCTGAGAATAAGCCCCTTTGAACTCAGTAAGACTTACTTCTGAGTAGACATGTATAGGATTGTGCTGTTAGTCAGCTCTGTTTGTATGTTGTTTATGTATAAAGTATGCACATAACAGAATTACTGAAATATGATATTGTAGGTTCTCATATAACTGCCACTGTTATATGGTAACTCTTAGGAGTCATAATTTTAAAGTAAAAGTATTTAAATTATATGTGGATGTGATTCTTATTGTAAGTATTCAGTATTAGCAATTAACCAGGACAAAGAGGCTTGCTGCCTTCTCAAGTGGAGAGTCAGTGCTGTGTGTTGGTGAAACTAATTGTTGTGAGTTACTGTGCTTTCTTTCAGTGCTGAAAGTGAAACTGGGACTGGGACCAAACCTGTCTCTGTGGTGTGGGTGGGTGTGTATCTGGGTGTGCATGTGTCTGGATCCATATCTATGTATATAGATATATAGCACAACAACCAGAAGCATGTAGTGTTGGCACCATGCTTTCACCTTACAGAATAGACTATGACTTAACTCTGCAAACTATTTGTTATACAGTGGTCTCATTGAAATTATTCATTACTGTGGAATTAGCTACTCCAGAATTGCTGAGTTCACAGAGTGCAACCCAAGCCTTCATGGAGAAGCTCTTCAGCTTTGTTTTTGTTGATGATGGAATGATTGATGAGCATGGGAGGGCTCCTACCCTGAAAAGCGACCTAGGAATATTTTAAACAAAATAAAATTTATTTTATTATTAGCCATCAGCACTGTGGCTAAGTGTAGGAAAACTGTAGGACACAAAAGTGGATTATTGCCACTAGGATTTGCTGTGTATAGCTGAAATTACAAAGTTATATGTAAAAGCCTTGTAAATTCTAAAGGAGTTGAAACTGAATCTGCTTAAATTATGTTTCAAATATCCTATCTTCTATTCTCCAGGCAGGGCCTGTAGGTTTGGGGTATGAGGACAATATACCACAAGTCCATACTTTAAGTGATGGCAAATATATGATGGACTTATCACCTCCCAGCTTGATTCCCACTGTTGGATAACTGCTGGAGCAGATAAGGCACAATGAATTGTGATAATCTTTTCACACAATCTGGTAGCTGCACTTACTATGTCAGAAATGTTTTTGGATTTTCCCATGCACTGTTGTTGTTTGAAATGAAATTAGTATTTTTGGGACCCCCACCAAGGCCAAACACTTCACTAGGAATAACACATGTTGATAACATTTTGAGTTTTACCTGAGTAAGGACCACAGGTATCTTTTTTCAGCTTGTGGTGCTGTTGACATAATAGGCAGGGATCCAAAGAGTCTCTTGTGTGTACCTAAGGCACTTTTTCACAAACTCATAGAGGTTTTTATTATTATTTATTTTAAATGATATAGAATACATTCTCTGCTGCTGAAGTAGCACACAAATCTGTGTACAATCATGATAAAACCCAAAATATTAATATTCTTAAAAACACTTCGACAATAAAATTGGATTGTCATTCCATTAAGTAGTGCTGTGATGGGTCCCCCAACTGCCAGAAGCAGTATTTAAGTGGGGTTCATGGGGTCGCAGTGGATATCAGAGGCCTGAAAAGCCCTACTGCTAAGATGGCCCTTTAGATCTCAGCCATAATTAATTAGTTACTGATGTCTAGTATTCATCAGATGTCGACAGGGAGCCCCCCCCCCCGTCACAACAAACATCATCCCAGTGCCGCCAATTGGTGACAAGGGGAGATGCTCTTCTGATGCAAATAGCAGCTTTAAAGGGGAAGGGTTGAACTCAGTTTCCCCGATTCTGCAGGCCTGAGGACTGATTGTTCCTCCCTCTATGGCATGATAAATGCTAAATTTTGCAGTTGCAATGTAAGTATATTGTTGGTATAAACAGTAGTACTAAAAAGTCTGTGGTCAAACATAGTATATGGATTTACAGTCATTTAAGAAAAAAGTTAAAAGAAATTATAACAACACTTAATTTCAGTTCTGGTTCCCACTATTATGTCCATTTTTAGCATAAATTCCTAATATGTTTGTAGTTTCCTGTTGATTACCATCAGAAGCATGTAGGATAAATTTATGATCATTTTCACATGGTGAAAATCTTTAACTCAAAAGAAATTCACATGTAAGGACTTCTAACACTAAAGTCAAATTTTCATTGATCTAGTTAGCTTTGGCTTTGTTACTCTGCATTCATTATGTTTAACACTCTTGAGATGTGATGCTGGCTGAATGCAGCCTTGCCCAAAAGACCATACCTGCGTCGGTGCTTTAAGCATTTTGCCCGTATTTAAAAGGTTCTGTATGCCATCCCATATATGTTCTGTGATAAGCATGTTAGTCAGCTGCAGTTAAAATGACAAGGAATCTTGTGGCACCTTAAAGACTAAGATGTATCGTTGCATGATCTTTTCTGGACTAGAGTGAACTGTCTGTCAGATGCCTGAAGAGGTATCTGCAATTAGTAAATGCTGCTTCTGTGTGCACATGATGTGCCGTGAGCGTATGTACATGTGTGTGTAGAGAAAATAAAACTGTAAGCAGTGGGGCCGAAAGGCCATAAAATGCAAATAGTATCAATGGGCTCAAATGTATACAAGATAAGAACAGTAGCCCATTCATGGTAGCAGTTACTGTGCTGATGCTATCTTTTTAGATATGCTATTGCAGTGTTCTCCAACCTTGGGTCCCCAGATGTTTTTGGCCTACAACTCCCAGCATGCCCCAGCCAGCATAGCGCTGGCTGGGGCATGCTGGGAGTTGTAGGCCAAAAACATCTGGGGACCCAAGGTTGGAGAACACTGTGCTATTGTAACTAGTTTCTAGCAGGTAAGAAACCCAGGATCCTGATTAAATCTGAATTGAATTGAATCCAACCTGATGATAAATGGAAGTCTGGCAATTTCCTGTTGTGCTATTTCAGTTACATATTTGCAGTTCTTGCACACCAGTGCGGTATCCACTTGAGCTAAGGTTTGCTGGTGTGCAAACCAAGTGCAGACTTGTGTGCAGTTGGGCCAGTATATGAGGGAGAAACGTTTAACTTTGATGCCAGCCACGTGGAAACCTACATGAGTGGCTTTCATGCAGCCAGTATCACTTCTATCTTGGATGCAATTAATCCTATAGAGGTTCATTAATGTTTAATGCACTTTAGATAAAATAAAACATTTTCATTTAAAAACAAAGGCAATATTGTTGTTCCCTTGTCCTTTCCTTCCTCACAGTAGTGGCATAAAATTAATCTTCCTTTTTTTAAAAGGTGCCTTTTAATGTTGATGTATGCTGTAGTCTTTTCTGTAGGTCTGTCTGGAAAAAATGCCAAACAGATTGAAATAACTTGAGTAATATTGAAGACCCTCTGATCTATCTTCATTGATTGGTAATCTTACTGTGGATATTGCAAAGATATCGCTGCCTATCCAGCTGTACACAGATGACAGTGTTGTTACCAGGTGGTCACAGAATTTAAGAGTGGGAATGCTGGTTGTGTTCTAGTACTACATAGAGAAAATACAACTGATTTTTCAAATGGGCATGGCTACAGCTGTACACAAAAGGTGGTTACTCTCTGTTGCATCTTTTCCAAATGATTTGTTTTAAAAGAATAAAAGAGGAAGAAAAGCAAACATATGTAGCATTCCAAAATACCGTACATGTTATTTGGATAAGTTGGAATAAGTACTATTTGGATGAGAGGATATAGACGTTTCCAATATACAGTAGTACCTTGGATTACGAGTATAATCCGTTCCAGAACCATGCTCGTAACCCAAAATACTCGTAAAGCAAAGTGAGTTTCCCCATTAGAAATAATGGGAACTCAGATGATTCGTTCCACAGCCATTTAATCACTGATTTGCCGGCTCCCTGGCAGGAACGAATCAGCGGAGTTCCCATTATTTCTAATGGGGAAACTCACTGTGATGTGCTGGCTCCCGGGCTCCTGGCCGCACCTCGCTCTGCGGGCACCTGGCGCACTGCCATGCTGGCTCCCGGGCAGGGAAGCGGCACAGCAGCGCGAGGCGCCTGTAGAGCAAGTGGCTGGGCTGCGTCTCCCTGGCAGGGAGACATGTGGAGCCACTCCGCTGTTCCTCTCCGCTCGCTCTTTAAAATTATTTTCCTCCCCCCCCATACCTTTACCAGCAGCCGCTCGCTCTGCGGTCGCCTCGCGCGCTGCCATGCTGCTTCGTTCCCGGGAGTGATGCCCGTCGCGGCCCCGGGAGTGATGCCCGTCACGGCCCCGGAAGTGATGCCCGTCGCGGGGCCGGATGTGACGAGGGTGGCGCCGGCAGCGCGGCGAGCCTCTGCTTACAAACACAAAGGTAGGGGAATGGCGGAGCAGCTCCACGTGGGTCCCTGGCAGAGAGACGCGGCCCGGCCACTCGCTCTGCGGTCGCCTCGCGCGCTGCCATGCCGGCTCCCAGGAACGAAGCAGCATGGCAGCGCGCGAGGCGCCAGCAGAGCGAGCGGCTGCTGGTAAAGGTATGGGGGGGGAGGAAAATAATTTTAAAGAGTGAGCGGAGGAACAGCGGAGTGGCTCCACATGTCTCCCTGCCAGGGAGATGCAGCCCAGCCACTCGCTCTACGGGCGCCTCGCGCTGCTGTGCCGCTTCCCTGCCCGGGAGCCGGCATGGCAGTGCGCCAGGTGCCCGCAGAGCGAGCCGCCGCTGACAAAGGTAGGGAAAAGCGGAGCGGCTCCAGGCAGGGAGGCGGTGCAGCAGCACGAGGCGCTAGCTGAGCGAGCGGCCGCACCTCGCCTCCACGGGGCTCAAGAAAGCAGTGGGAGGCGCTGGCCCAGCGAGCAGCCACACCGCGCAGGGGCTCCCTGACAGGGAGCTGGCCGCCGGCGCCTCCACATGCTTTTAGCATAAATTTAAATTTGAAAGCGGCAGCGGCTCATGTTGCGAGACTTGCTCGTCTTTCAAATCTAAATTTATGCTAAAATTTTCCTCGTCTTCCGAGTAGCTCGCAAACCGGGTTACTCGTGATCCGAGGTATTACTGTATTCCTATACTTGGAGCTTTCAGTTAATTCTGCTTGCTCATACTGCTTGCCATTCTGTTACCTCCTGTTTCCTTGGTCCCTATACTTGGGAGCGGACGTCTCAAGTTGAATATGGAAGGTTTCTGATTTAATTTTAACTGCTGCATTATATTATATTATTCATCCTAATTGGAATACATTATTTATGAAATCTAAAGAACGGGAATTGGCAACATGTCTTTGTAAGTTGAATACAAGATATATGGTGAGCCATTTTGTAAACTGTTTGCTGTGAGCAGTGGTCCTTAGCATGTGGCTTTTATGAAATCTGACTCTATAAAGTACCAGATGTGGGTCTGTTAGAGCAGTGTTCTCCAACCTTGGGTCCCCAGATGTTTTTGGCCTACAACTCCCAGCATGCCCCAGCCAGCATAGCTGGCTGGGACATGCTGGGAGTTGTAGACCAAAATCATCTGGGGACCCAAGGTTGGAGAACACTGTGTTAGAGATTAATACATACAAATGTAGGTCAGGATCCAAAGGATAACATAGTTCCACACACCAATTAAATTGTTTTTTAATTTAAAAATTTTCAAACAATATATAAAACAACTAAATAGCAAACATACAACTTATATAGTGCTCCCATCACCACGGGACCAAAGAATACATTCTATCTCTACAATCTATTGTTATTCATTATTCCAAAAATACAACATATCTTGACACGGCATGCTCCCTTTCCCCTTATTTAACACAAAATCCAAAAATGAACCCCAGATATCCTTAAAATTGTTTTTCTTTAATTGTCCCCTTTTACATTTGATATTACAAGTTAACATATCATTTAAAGCCATATCCCACACTTCTTTATACCAATCAGTGATAGAGAAAACTTGCTGAACTTTCCATTTTCTTGCTATCATTAATCTACCCGCGCAAGGTGTACTTGTGTTTCCTGTATAACAGCTTCTAAAATCTCTTTGAAACTCAAGCAGGACCAGCATCAGCGCCTGGCATCCTAGGGCAGCTGCCAGGCCCTAGTGCCCCAACAGGGCCTACTGCTGCTGCTTGCTCTGCCCCCCCAACAAATTTCCAGCTTAGAACTCCAACCAGTGTTGGGTGGCTGAGTCTAGTTACCATTTTAATTTCCCACAATGTCTTGGAATAACACCACATCTGGGGCATTGTGGGAAATTTAAATGGCAACTAGATCCAGCCACCTGAGTTGGTCAGAGCCACAGGGGTTTTATGAAGATAAAATGGGATAATGCCATGTGGGCCAAGTGAAGAGTGAGATGCAAGTAAGTATTGATTGTAGTACTAGAAGTACATATATTGTTAATAACAAAGTATTTTGGATCCAAGGCTGAATTAACATTTCAGGAAGAAGAATCTGGTAATATATTGGTAAGATCTGGACTGATGAGTAATGGGAAAGGATTGTGTGCCACGCACAGTGACATATGATAACTACAGTGTATTAATTATTATAATATGTGAGGGTGAGGGGGAAAATATGAAACCTGCATACATATCAGGATACCATGGGATATGTTTGCACATAACACTATTCCATAGTTTTGTACTATGTGCATGAGCAGACAGAAGCCTGGGTAAAGTGCCAGAACAGACTTCCACTGGCCCCTCACTTGGGGACAGGGAGAAGATTTGCGAGTGGGGGAGGAGAGAGGTCAGGTAACAAGTCAAGTTGGTCACAAGTAAAAAGGCGGGGACACAAGAAAAAGCTTATTTAGGCACCTGGGTTCCCGCCCACAGTGAAGGCTGACCTCGCTAATGCCGTGAGGCTTAGCAAGAGGGAGATTGAGACGTCTTTGGGGTTTTGCCTTTCTCGCCTACATTGGGTGCCTGGAGGCGTCAAAGTAAGGCGACGATGGTAAGGCCCTCCAGCTCCACATGGAGGGCAACTGGCCGGGGGCGGACCAACCCGCCTCCGGTGCGGTTAAGATGTATTCGCCAAAATATTTAAAATATTGGTTTTTTCCCGGCCAATGGCCGGGCTAGGTTAGTACCACACTTCGCCCTTCACAGATCTTCAATTCAATAAATGTGGCCCTAATTTGAAACCATATACTCTGTGTCTGACTCTTCTTTATCTCACCCATACACTCGCAATTGAGCATTTCCTTCTCTCCTCTACTTTTCTTGCATAGGTTCGAGCAGGAATAAACTAGCATTCACTTTTATTTTGCTCGATTCCTGGCTTGTGTTGTTAAGTGCAAACCAGGAATCATAGTTTAAAAGAACCTCTATAGTTTGCTGAACAAGCCAGTTACACAGTCAAGAGTCTGTAACAGGCTTGTTTAGCGATTCACTATTTTAAATCACGATTTGCACTTAATGACAAGCCAGAATCAGATAAAGTGAAACTGAATGCTGGGTGAAGGAGAGGAGAGTTGCACAAGCTGAAGGCTTTGTTCAGACTCTTTTCTGTTCCTGTGC